>JAVQJD010006038.1:0-2500 GCA_036023655.1 Nannoperca australis
TGTGTGTGTGTGTGTGTGTGTGTGTGTGTGTGTGTGTGTGTGTGTGTGTGTGTGTGTGTGTGTGTGTGTGTGTGTGTGTGTGCGCGTGTGTGTATATGTGAGTGCAAGCCCAAAATCCCACTGGAAACTATTTCCTCTACAAGAGCATTAAAGCATCACCGCTCTCCTAGATGTCAACACCATTGAGCCCTCTCCCCTCTGTCTTCCCCCTCTCTTCTTCTCCCTTTTCTTTTCCTCCGTCCATCTGTGTTTCTCTTTCCTTCTTCTCATCTTTTTCTTCTTTCACCCTTGATCTCCCCCTGTCTCGTTGTCTGTCCTCCGCAATAATCTTTTTCAGAGCAGTTTGATATAATGGCACTGGATGTAAGTGCTTTTGTTGAGGGCGATGCTTTGATCTATTGCTGATTTAACAGGCACTGGAAACCTACTTTTAATAGTAATGTAATGGAAAAAGTGAGATACTGCATTTTAGTCATCTTGATGTGTCAACACATACACAGTCACAGAAATAGCCGTGCTCAGAGTGGACTCAGCGGTGAATTCAGACCATATTAGAGCACATTAAATCATTTTTGATGAGCTCACAGTTAATGGTTTAAGCAGACAGAGCCGGGACTACACGCTCACAGCCAAAACAAACTACATAACCAACATTCCCTTCACCTGACATCAGCCAGAGCTCGGGCCCACGGGCTATCTCCATAGAAACTAATTTGTCTTCATCAGGACTTGTCCGATGGGTTGTATTTCCCCCCGAGGGGATTAATGAAGTCCTGAATTAAATGAAGTTCTCAGATGGTCACTGATGATGTGTGTGTTTTTATCATGTTCAGAGAGGAACCAGAAAAGTTACTCAAAAACATTATGTAGGATGTTAAGGTGGTTAACAGGCCTGCTTCTCTGGTAAAAAAAAAAAAAAGTTTGGGAAATATGCTTTTTTTCTGTGTTGAGAGTTAGATGAGAAGATTGATACCACTCTCATGGCTCTGTTAAAGCAGCTATAATCTATATTTTATTTATATTAGTTTTATTATTATATTTACAATGGATCACATGACTACTTGCATGTGAAAGGTGTGACTAACCCACAGATAATGTGGAGAACATGTCAGCGTCTTTCTGCTCGTTGTTTTGGTTTTACGGGCTTCAACTTTGCTGTTTTGCTTCACTCTCATCAGCATAGTTTCCAGCTGCAGCCGGCAGCTGTTTTCAGTGAGAAAGCTCTAATAACTCACTGTACACTACCTGCCCAGCACCAAATGGCAGACATGCCTAGTTGGCGACTGGCCGGTGAACATAGTGGAGCATTTAGCAGCTAAAGAGTCAGATATTTACCTCAAGAATTGGTGGACAGCAAAACAAGCTAAAAGGAAGGTGAATATTGGAATAACGTTCCATCAGTTTGCCAGAAATATGACATCAAATGAATGCTACTGGTGCAAAGTCTGCTATTTCAACTTTATGTTAACAATGTTGTCTTTACAGCTTTTTTTAATCATCAGTTATTGCAGGTTGAAATGTGAAGCTACGGCCAAGAGACAATTTGCTTTAGCTTAGCATAAAGACTAGAAACAGGGAGAACAGCTCGCCTGGTTCTGTCCGAAGGTAACCAGCACCTCTAAAGCTCACTAATTAACACCCTATATCCCGTTGGGTTAATCTGTACAAAATCCAAAATGAAAAAACATAAGGTTTTACTTTTTCATGGTCAGAGTGACTTCCTGTCACATTGTGCTGAAAAGGTGCTGATATGCCGATGTTTTATGTTTCCCCCTCCCTCCAGTTTTGATGCTAAGCTAAATTAAACATCTCCTGGTTCTATCCTCATTGTTACCATAAAGGCCATGAGGGTGGTACTGACCTCCTCTAACTCTCAATATTAAAGTGAATAAGTGTATTTCCCAAAACGTTGAACTATTTCTTTAAAAATACCTTTTTACACTACAAATGGCGTCTGGTTTTCAGTGCGTCATATCCTTACCACCTTCCCACCTTGCACCCCTTTAGGTGAAAACATGACAGTTCTAAACACGGCTGATTGGCTGTTGGGCTGCAGCAGCCCGCCCCCTGCCCCGGGCTCCAAGGACTATGGTACAGAGGTGCATGTGTGTGAATCCAAAGCCAGAAGTCATACAGTATTACCTTAAATGCAAAAGAATGGGTTTCTATAGTTTAGGCTGGTCCTAGATCTGATGTTGTTTTGTTTTTTTGTTTATTTTTTTGTGCCAGAATTGCAGTGATTTTCATTTGCTGTGCGGTGTTCCCTGCTCTTTGGATCCTATTGTGAATTTAGCACAGCGTGTGTGGAGTTGTTATATATTTGCAGGGTTCCCACCCGTCAACAAATGTATGAAAAGCTGGTGAATAATTTGATGAATTTGCTGGAGAAGTGAGTAAAAATCAGGGGATTTTGCCAAAGGGTCACTTTGAATGATCAAAATTTCAAAACGTAGTCATTAACAACAACAACAACAAAAAAAGACTGAATGAAGCCTTTATG
>JAVQJD010006038.1:7500-24030 GCA_036023655.1 Nannoperca australis
GCACTACATTTTCGTACTGTCTGCCGAAGTGGAATCCCAGGTTACAGTTGGGATAGCGCAGGTCAAAATTAACAAGATGAAATGAAGGGTGTTGAATCTGACCACAGAAAGATGCCAAATGGTGCTCTCAATAAAAACCTTCACCTTACAAGTATTTCTGTAGCAAGTGCTTAGTAGGATCTTTTTGGCCCGGGCTTTGCCTAACAGGTTACATACAGGCAACCATGCCCTGTGATGGACCTGTTTGTTTGGTTAGGAAAAAAAACCTTTAGTCTATGTTTGAGGTATTATTTTAGTTTTAAAAAAGTTAAGTAATTTACATAGTCTAATTTTTTTATGTCATTATTATGAAAGAAAAACCTCTGTAACCAAAGGTGGTATCTCTAAATTTTACTTTTATCCAGACATTTCTCAAATGCAACTCACACTGAGCACTCCAATATAATAAGCTTCACTTCCCTATGTATATATTTCTAACATTACATCAACTGCTCAAGGAAAGTATTTAATACATTTAAAAGCCATTAATAATTGTCATTATCATAATTCAACATGCTTATTTCTAACTTGGACTGATGTTTATTCCAATCTTCACTGCGAACTCATTTGGTGGTCTCACCTGCCCACATAACAGCTTCACTGTTTATAGTTCCCCTTATTTTAATAGTTGGATCTGATCTGGGATCATCCTATGTGGCCAAGGCTACAGATTTTTATTGGGTGATGTCGTTTCCTGTGGGCACCGGAGTAGCCACCGGCCTGCCTGTACGGGCTTTGCATCCGACTCTGCCGCCTGCACAGTCTGTTATGATGTTCTTGCTTGGCAGTCAAACAAAAGCTGGTACAGCGCACACACACACACACACACACACGCACACGCAGCATTTGGTACCAGCCATAGGAGCCCAGCCCTTTTACAGATAGGGTTTATCGGCACTGATGTACTTCCTAGTTGCTCTGTAGTCGTGGAATTTAATGATTGGTAATTGGGATTTAATGGGTATAAGAAAGGCCCTGGTGAGTTGTAAATCGCTGTGTGTGTGTGTGTGTGTGTGAGAGAGAGAGAGAACACATGCGGCTTTGTGGTTCATTCAGCTTGGCTTGCATTGTTTTTAAAAGTAATAAAATACTGAATACCAAAGCATAATCTCACAATTTAAGCAATCTTGGCTTGAGTGGAGAAAGTTGACTTGCAATCAAACAATGAATGAGATCAAATTAGGTTTAACGTAGCTTTTGATATAATGTCATGCTTTGTGATAAAGCACAAACCAAGGTCCATGTAAACTGACCTAGGATTAGGGTGAAAGAAGCGAAGATGTGCGTTGGAATATTTCAAATAATTGAGGAGTTTTTTTCCCACCTCATTTGCTGCTGCTGCTGCTGCTGCCCTCAAGAAATATAGTGGCAGCTGTGTCTGTTCACACCTCGCCCAAAATAGTGTTTACACCGTTGACATAGCAACCACGAGACCTAATTACCCTTCTCATACGGGCTCAGAGGGTATATCTGTTCTAAATGATGTTTCACTTTTTAATAAATATACACATGCACATCTTTTTCACACAGACGCACACCCGTCACACAGTTATTATAACCAGGGATGTTGTTCACATCATCATGAAGTGTTTCCAGCGTTTCCAGAGGTGGACAGTGGAATTGATTCAGGCTACCCTTGCCAGGCCAGAGTAATATTTGTAATTCTCTGTGATTAATTGAACTTGTCTGGCAAACTAACACAAAAAAAAAGCCAGCTCAGCCTTTCTGGAGCCCAAAAGCACAGCCAACTGCTCAAAGGGAATTTACACATTTCAGCTGTGAGAGTTTCGATACACACTCGTTTGGCTGGCAGCCAACATGATCATTACCTGAGAGACAAAACGCAAGTGCCTCTTGTCTCTGTGATTGACAGGGGAAGCAGGAAAAGAAATGCAGTCAAAATTGCTGCTACCTCTAATAGCAGCTGTTAAGTTTTGGAGAGCTCTACACACTTCACATCTTTCAACGTTATGGAGCACTCACTCTCAGTTTTTTTGCACTTTCTCACTCTGTGGAATGCCGCCCATCTCTCTCCCTCTCTTTCTGTGTCCGTGTGCCTCGCTTGCTCACTTTCACTCGCCTTCCTGTTAGTTTCTTTCTATTCTGGTCGTCTGACTGCGTCAGCAAATCGCGCAGCAAGCTGTCGTCCCTTGCTGACCTATCACAGATGATGGTTTTTGCAGCTGAGCCCTGGGCTGGCAGGGCAGGCTGCGTTCTCCCAAACACACACACACACACACACACACACACACAAACCATTCACATACCACATACACTCCACACAGCGTCTCCCTTTGAGGGTACCAACTCTCTGCAATACACACATGAAGACACACACTATTCCTCTCACCCCCCACAAAGCCCTCACACACACACACACACACACACACACACACCAAGCATGAGGAATGTTGATGGGACAGAACAAGTGCAACCTGTCTGTCAGCATCTGCTGTGATGACTGGAGCGTACCAACTCTACAAGTGGGAGTGGGGGTCGGGGGCACGGGTGTGAATTGGGGAGAATTGGGTAAAAACTGAAATGTTTTTTGGGGACAGGAGGAAGTGATGCCTCTGACAGAGAGAAAATGCAATAATTTGTCATAATGGTGTTGTCATGAGGATAATGATGATGATGTTATCTTCCTCGTCTATTAGGACCCTCCCATGGCGGTAACGCTGGGTCTGAGGATGGAAGAGATGATCTTCAACTTGGCTGACACACACTTATTCTTTAATGACCTGGAGGTGAGACACGGACATCAGACTGACACACACACAAATAGACATTTAAAAAATGCATGTTGAAAGGAGTTTTTCTTGCACAGCATTCAAATTTAGCAGAAAGGACAACATCAAGCACTTGAAAGTTTCTTGCATTTATCATTCAGTTAAATACTACTACTGCCCTCTAGTGGTGTAAAATGGTGCGACATACCACTGGCTGTAAATGCAGCAACAATTGTATTATGTGCTGTTTTGTTAAAGTTGTTGTAAAGTTGTTACCAGAATATGTTGGGAAATAATGCGTATATAGTGTTGATAGTGATAGTTTTTGTCACAATACACTTTTTTTATTTAAGTTGTTGTATTTAATACCATTTCTTTCTTTTTTTTCATCTTAATTTGTATACAAAGATGGTCATAATGTATGTAGTATCCTAGCTTTTTTTAAAGTTTATTACCTGCAGTATTCAGCTGTTCTTGGACTTGCTGAAAGGAAACTTTAATATCCCTGCTTGCGATCAATACAATTTCTCTTATGTTTGTGTTATTTGTGTCAATGTGTGTTTTTACAGGAGTGTGATCAGGTACATATTGATGATGTATCATCAGACGACAATGGCCAGGACTTAAGGTGAGAATTTTGCAATTTTGATTGTGTAATGTGAACAGCTGATTGTATTCATTGTTCGTTTTTTTCATGGGCTATGAATTCAGAAATTACAGCGTTAATTCAGCTTTTGTTATTTTGTACTCACTTTATTTTGTTCATATTAATTTGATCAATAATTTCATTTAAAATCAATGGAAAACAATAAATGTATATAGTTTGTTTGTCTGAATTTTAAAGATAATAATGAATTGTATTCTTACAAATACATATTGGCAGTTGTGTTTTATAGTAATGAATAATAAAAATAACCATTTGATCTTTTTGTTCAACCAGAGCAGATTTTTCAAATAAAACATATCATTATTATTGACAGTACTTACAGTTTTGCAACTGATGGCTTCCATGCAGCTGCAACCAGCGCCAACCTGTGCCTGGCTACGGGTGTCCGCGGCGGGGTCGACTGGATGAGGAAACTGGCCTTTCGCTACCGACGAGTCAAAGAGTTGTATAGCTCGTACAAAAACAATGTGGGGGGTAAGCCAATCTGATGGGAGAATGCTGGACACCAGGGACAGTTAGAGTCGAAGCTGTTAATTCAATGTCTTTTTTTATTTTTTTTATTCTGAGTCTGAAATGAGATTGAAGATACCAACGTAATTAGCTTATATCATGTTGCCTTCTCGGCAGGGGCTACAGGTTCTATTCATTATATCCTTAAACCTCATGATCAACATCACTATGGCCATTTTTCAGAGTATAATTGTCATAATAAAATATTAATGTTTCATATTTATAAAACTGGATTGCAGGAAGCTTTCTACAGACATTAATGAATTGATTATTAGAAGACATATTTTTAATGTTCTTTAACCTGGAATTGGAAGCCACATTCTGAAGACAATTATTAAATGAATACATATTAATGTAAATAACATAAAGTAAAGACGAGGCAAGTCAAGGCAACTTAATTTGTATAGCACATTGAGGTTTGGCAGCTTTGTACAAATATAACAAGAAAAGCCATTGAACTATTAAGCATACGTTAATTGCGTGCAGAAACTAAACCTTCATCACAGGTTTTACAGTTTGTAATTCACCAAAGCCAATGTGTGATACTACGCAAGACTACACATGGGTCTAATGGGTGGACTTTGTTTGTGACTTCCACATTTTGTCTTTACCTTCTTTTTACCCGTGTGTGTGTGATGCCTGATGCTGTGAGGGTTAACTGAAGTCCAGCCGTGTTTCAGGTCTGCTGGGTCCTGCTAAAAGAGACGCCTGGCTGCAGCTCAGAGCAGAGGTGGAGGCTCTGACTGACTCCTGGCTCACCCACGCACTCAAGTCCCTGTCCATCATCAGCTCCAGGTGCCACTTCATGTTATTCTTTCTTTCACAGAGACTGTGATTGCTCTCCTAGTCCTCCCCTTTATTGATTAATAAGGTCAGGATTCAAAGCGTGGGAACTAATCAATATACAGCATCAAAGGACATTAATTCACGATCCATTGGTCCCTCCATCGACCGATTCATCTGTCCTTTCATCCGCCTTTACATAATACGGTCTGCTCTCCGTCTGTGTTCCACAGGAGTAACTGTGTGAACGTGATGGTGACCACAACGCAGCTCATACCAGCGCTGGCTAAAGTTCTCTTGTATAGTCTGGGATCTGTTTTCCCCGTCGAGAACATTTACAGTGCAACAAAAATAGGTAAGCAGTCGTGCACACACACATTTAACACATTCAAAACAAAAATTTTTTTAGGATTGATGGAAATAATATAATGTGAAATGGAAGTTAATAAATAGCAATTGACCACATATATTTGACTTAGTCAGCTACTAATAGGGTGCTGTACGACACTGCAGCATTTTTACATGTTAGCATTAAAGCGAGGATGTGGATTCTAGATTTTTTTTAAAGGCCTTACATACCCATGATCCACACACACACTGGTGTTTTCACTTATTTAGCCTGATTAGGCCTCCAATAGACTGTGCTTGATTGACATCCCTCTGACCCTCCCACTAGCCTTGTTGCGGGTGTAAAGGCGGGAGAAGTTAAACCATCATTCTTATTGGTTCCATCATAGCTCCACCCAATTTCTTCCTGAGCAGAAGTACAATTACCCTGAGTAACTGAAGTGAACATAATATGCCATGTTTAATCCCAGATTTACTCTCCAGCTCACACTGACCGAAACAACTATTACATTTGTTCTCTCTTCACATGATATGAATCTTTCCTTGAACAACTATTGACAATCGTGGGATCTTCCAGGCTGGATGCCCACATTCTGTATGGTCACCATTAAACTGAACCGTAGCCCGTTACACCAATGTACCGCAGCTGTGGCCAACATTAAATTATATTCAGCCGTACATTGATCTGTACAAAGGAAACAAAACAGCTCGGATTAGAGGGGGTAGAGAGCCAAAACATTTAGGAAAGAAAATTCTATGCCAAGTGTGTGTGTGTGTGTGTCTGCGTGCGTGCGTGAGCTTGTGTTACACTCAGTTCAACCCCACGGTGCCTTGATTCATATAGACGTAGCAATGTGGTAACCATGACAACCGACAGAGGTTTAAGACACAGATGCCATATTCCAAAGACTCTTGGATACATTACTTCACATATGGAGTTACTCTACTTGCAATTAGCATTGTTTATGTTGTACAGTCTAAAGGTTAATATGGGGTGGGACTTGTGACATCACAAGTCTTTTCTTCGAGTTGTCGAGGCAACCAGAGTGATTATATTAATCTAAATTGAAGTGACGTCTCAGGATGCACCATGCAAGTGTCAGGATCAATCTGAGTGAGCTATCTTTTATAGGATAATGGTGTGTGTGTGTGTGTGTGTGTGTGTGTGTGTGTATGCACACAGCTCTGCATCTTTGTGTGTTTTATTTCCATCTAAACAACAAAAGAAAAACCTGTGAAAGCCATTTGTTTGTCTCCAGGCAAAGAAAGCTGTTTTGAGCGTATAGTCTCCCGCTTTGGCACTAACATTACATATGTTGTGATTGGCGATGGGAAGGATGAAGAGCATGCAGCAAGCCAGGTAAACAAACGACTTCTGAACTTCCGCCCCTCTGACCTTGTGACCCCCCTTCCTCCCCTTGTTTATTTGTTTTTTTGCAGGAAAAGAGAGTTGCTTTGAACGCATAATGCAAAGGTTTGGCAGGAAAGTAGTGTATGTTGTAATTGGGGACGGTGTGGAAGAGGAGCAGGCGGCCAAAAAGGTAATGGACCCGCAACCTCACGGTGACCCCGCCTACTCCTCAGTGTGAGCTCTGATTGGACGAAGCCTGCCTTTCTTTGCTGTAGAGGTTTTGTGTTGGTCATTGACTTTTTTCTGTTCTACTTGCTGTTGCTTTTTGATTTTTCTTTTTATGGAGTGACAGGAGACTTTTGGATTGCAACTCTGAGTAGACATTTGAGATTGAGGCTTGGCTAATGTACATTTTGCGCCTACTTTTGACAGTCAAGTACAGCTAATTTGTGACCCACCTGCAGGTAAATTATCACAATTAAATAAAAACTGATTTGGATGATATACTTGAACATAAAACATAACTTGGTTTGACACTCAAAATAAATGGCTGTTCAAATGTGCAGTGATTAAGCTTTGAACAATCTCGGAGTAATGTTGGTTTTTATCCAGTGGTGTGTGGAGTCTTATTTTTCATTGATGCAGTACTTCATGTGAGAGAAACGTAGTTATATCACGACAAAAACAGAGGACACGTAGTGATATACTCGAGTTCATAGCCCTAGGACCTATTTCCATAAGTTTGAATATAAATCCCATCTCTTCTCCAGCTTTGGGTTTCATTCATGGTGGGTGTTGGGATTGCTAAAAGAATAGTTTGACATTATGGGAAATATGCATATTTGCTTTCTTGCTGAGAGTTAAATGAAGAGATTGATACTATTCGGTTTAGCTGTCCGTTAAACACAAGGCTACAGCAGCCAGTTAGCTTAGCATAGTATAAAGACTGGAAGCAGAGGGGAAACAACTAGCGTGGCTTTGTCCAAAGGTAACAAAATCTGCTTACCAGTGTCCTCAAAGTTGACTAATTAGCACGTGTGTGTGTTTATATATATATATATATATAAACAAATTGTGAAAACGACAGTTAGACAAACAGAGCGGTTAGCTCTGCTTAGTATAAAGTTGTATTCTATTTACTATAACAAACAAGAAATGTGTTAATTTGTGTGTTAGAGGTGCTTGTATTCCTTATGACAGAGCCAGGATAGTTTAGTTTTTTTCATTTCCAATATTTATGCTAAGATAATCTGATTCCTGTTGTTTTACTGAACAGGCAGATATGAGTGATATGAATCTTCTCATCTAAATGAACTCAGTACGGGAGCAGATTTCCCATTTCCCAAAATGCTGGAACTCTTCTTTTAAGCTTTAGGATTGCATGGATTTTGTTTGCAGTGCTTTTGCAAAGCAAGCAGCTACAAGCTACTATAGTGTAGCTTGCATGACTTTAGGTGGTGGTGTGCAGCCATGAATAAAGTACTGCTGGTTTTAATGATGCGTGTTCACTCCGCAGCACAACATGCCTTTCTGGAGGATATCCAGTCACTCTGACCTGCTGGCACTACACCAAGCACTGGAGTTTGAGTACCTGTAACTATTATAGCAATATGGACTCATGCAATGTTACCATGGACAGCCAGGCAGCCCCCTTCTTTTGTATAACTATTTAAGAACAAACAATACACTGCAACCGTTTGTGATTTTTCTTTTTGTCTTGATTTTTTGAACGTCTGGATTTACAAACTCTGAACGGTCTTAAGAAGCAAATGAGGTGAAAAACTGTGGGGTTAAGAGATCACTCTGCCCAGCTCCCCCCCCCCCCCCGATGCTGGAAACGGATCGCTGTGAAAACCCTGTCTACTGTCCCTGCAGCCGACTGAAAGCCCGTGAAGGCTACAGACCGCCCTCGGCTTGTTCTGGAGAGCCCAGGCTGGCACCAGGCCTGCTGTGGGTCACCTGGAACGAATGGTCTTCAAACTATTAGGGCTTCTCTGTACAGGCAGCATTATGTGTGCGGGGATAACGGCTGCTTTTTAAACATTTTTATTTAAGCGTTTTCTTTCTGGTGGTATAATCACAACAATGCAGTCTGTGGCAGAAAATGTGTAAATTATTTACAATAAACAAAAAAAAAAAAGGCAAGTGGTGGATGTTTTTGTCAGGGAAAGGAAATAACATTTTTGGGGTCCTTTGATTATTATTTTTTTCCCCCTCTGGATTTTTGTAATTCTTTTGGGGGGAGGGGGGATTGAGGATGTGTGTCATGTGTTGTGCCTTAATGTGTTTGAATGTCTCTTTATTCAGAAATGTCTATGTATGTAGATATAAAAGGAGAAAACTATCCAAATGACCTATGCATCTTGTCTTCCCTAATGAAGTTTATAACTGATCAAACGTATAACCAAATAAATTAATGCAGTGCTGCATATTTTTGAAAATAGTAATTTTTTTCCCATTAGCTCAGCACAAATTGTTTTACAAGCGGACACCTTTAGTCGTCCGTTAAATATCCAAAGACAACACCTCAGACCAGCTTCATTTCCACTTTTTATTCACATCTCATTTCTTGGCCTTGAAGTATTCCTCAATCACATCCTTAGCTTGAGACTCCTTGCCATAGTCCTGTAGACAGAAAGACAGTTTGAGACTGGGCAGGTCAGAGATGACCAAGCTCAATATATTACTGGCCAATTAAGCTCAATTAATCACATGTCTGCATCAGTGTATGTCAACCAAAACGTAAGATCAGTACAGATATGTCTCAGGCAACTTAGAAAGTACTTTTGTAATTAAAAGAGGGTCCGGAGTTCTTGTAAACAAGTTATTTTTATATTCAGTGTCACTCACCAAAACACATTGTGTGCATCCATAAAGTCTAACCAAAGTGTTGCATTGCCATCAAAACATTTGCAAAGCCATTTTAAATCCAGCATTGTTTACATCCATGTTTACTAGTTTGCAATCTTCACTGCAGCACATCTTGGGATTCATCATTTTGACACTTAAATATTTTAACTCATCAAATCTAAACAGGCTCTGCTCTAAATGACACCAAGCTGCGCAACACTTTGACATTGAGTTCACTGTACAAAGACCAACCTCTTAAAACTCGAGTTGCCCATTACATTTCTCTGTATTGAGAGAACGCATACGGTTGCCAGCAGATACACATTTTCAGTATCCCTTGTTGCTACACTTTGCAGCTTTTGAAAATGTATGCTGCTTTCATTGAGTGAAATATCCCAAATAAAAATACCTTGTGTAATAAACCTGCCCCATTAACTCAAGTGGAAAGGTTATAGTTTTGTGCCTCTTACACATTTTACCAAAATTCAACCAGACCTCTCAAGTAAAATAGTTAAGCTGGTTTAAACAAACTGCACACAGCCAGAGTTTGAGGATTCATTATAGTGATGACCTGTCAGTCATGGGTTACTTACTAATTGTAGCCATTTTTAGGGACCCCAGACGCCACAGACAGACGACGGGGCTCGTACCCTGGCTGTCATCTTGCCAAGAAATATCAACAGCTGCATGGCACGAGGCACAGCACCTGCACTTGCCTGGCAGATCTAGTCCTAAGTCTTACACAACACCCATCGGCATCTTTAACATCTGTACCGTCTTTACTGTAGGGAACTGTCAAATTTGGCTTAAATGTAGGCCAAATATAAAATATATGGAAAACCCTGTAGAACACTAAAGAGCATTGTTTACCTTGACGACGACACAGCTGCAGCCCACCACTTTGCGGGGTTTGCCCTCACGGTCGATCTTGCACAGACCAACCCACTCGCCGAGCTTCTTGTTGTCATCAACCTGAAATGAAGTTAAACAGCATCTTAACTTGTGCCATACTGACATTTAAACTACGATCACTAGGTGTTGTGCAAACCTTGGTAACCCTGAAAAATAAACCATTTGCCATGCAAACCCTAGGATTGCAAAGAACCCAGTTTTATATACTGTAGTCAACTGCTTTCAGTTTTGACTGTACTTGTGCAGTGAGATAAAAGGCAATATTTTAACAAGGATTTTAATATTTACATGTGCACATGGCAATAAGGCATCCCCTTCCATCTGATGCTGAATCAGTCAGGTGTTGAGCAGGTGCATTACCTTTATCAAGTTGATCTGATGCTCAGCGCAGAGGGCCTCCACCAGCTTGACATACATGGGCTCGTCGCAGTTGGCTGCAAGAGCGCAGAGATGGGCCTGACGCCTGCAAAAAAGCCCTAAATTAACGCAGGAGGTCGTACACCAAGACCGCATTTCAAAGTCTGACGGCACATCTCAGACAGATTGGGTAACAATGGCAGACTTCCACATAACATTTCAGTAGAGGGAGCCAAGGAATCATCAGAGACACACCTACTACGGACAGAACGAAATACTGATCAAGCAAAATTTGTTTTAACGCACTTGTCCAGGGCCTTGGTGGCCTCACGGATACCACGGGCGAGGCCATCGTGGATAAGGGAGGTCTTGAGCACTTCAGGGAGAGCGGTGTTGACATCCATGACACCTCCGGCAGCAATGCTATCAAACATGGGTGGAGAAGAAAAAAATAGAAATTAAATTTTTACCACAATGGGGCAGGACAAAATTGTGGATTCCAGTAGAGCTTCCAGCGTGTCAGAATCGGGCTCTCACTCATTGTTGAGTGAAGGGGTATCCGACAAAAGAATTTAAAAGTCATCATTCAAGCACCAGAGAGCTCATTTTCAAATGTTAAATTAAGTTGCATGCTTTAGGCCCTTTAATACCAGTGGGGTGACAAGTCTAGCAATGGCACTTTTTGCTTCTAGACAAGGTTTAATTTATGGTTTACACCTGCAAGTGAAGCTCCAGAAAACTGGCTTTAAATGACAACTTCAAGGCAATGTGTTTACATGTATCGCATTTGTTGTGATCAGTAGCTTGACCTCCTCCGTAAAAAGCATGTGAAGAGAGCACATGAGATTGCCAGCATAGTCATGTTTAGATAGATTGGTTGTTAAAATGAAAGACATCAAGTTTGATCGAGCCAGAATTGCTAGCTAGGTCATTCACTCACTAGCCTGGTGTGTATTGTGATTCTCATATTTCCCTGTGATGTTTAATCTGCATTAACACAGCTAAATTTATGACAAAGTAACTGAAATCGTCCTGCAGAACTTGAGCAATTAAATAGATCTTATAATCTGATTGGCAACCATATTAGTGGGACCAATAAAAGTCGTTACATTATGATACTGCAGCCACTGATTTTTACCGACATTAAATAGATTTTTGACGAGGTTCGGCAAAAGCAGCACAAGCGTTCTATCGCTCAACCATCTTGTAAATGATTGCTGTACCACAAACGATGATATCAAGTGGCCCTTACAGCTAACCTGCAACTCGGCAAAGCTAGCCAGTTAGCTCATGTAAAATAAAAATAACGAGACCTCCAATTACCGTAACATTCATTGTGTGCAACAGTAACACCCAGAATTAAACCACCGCATTTCGCAAAGCAAATGTTTCTTGGCAGGGCCGTTTTCTTAGTTAGATACCCCAGTTAACACTGTGTGGGCTAAGTTAGAGGTAGATATAAGCGTCATGCTCACCCTTCCTCGGCCATTGTTGATTAATGATGGATGGTTGACTTAAAGTTCTGCAATAAAGAACAGATATGAAAGTAGAGTCATTATCCTTTACAAACAGTTCAGTGTGGTGAATTTATAAAGCAAGATGTTTAATTAATCCTGTAGATTGTGCGGATAGTAGAGGAAACACACCAAAACCTCCTCTGGGGCAGCGGGTAAAGAGGACGTCATAAGCCCGCGACATTGCTTTAATACAACCAGGCCCCATCTACTCTGGCGTCCACTGAGCTGCCTGTTGTAGTTTCAGAGTTTATCGCTATCGTAAAAACTTACAGACTTGTGACCCTCAGGATTTTTTTTTTACAAATTAAGTCATATTAATCCATCTTTGTTTTCACACATACTGGTATACCACATTAGGTATAATGTGGAACCCAGACTGTGTAATATTACACAGATGAACAAAACATGAAATAATCGTATAAATAAATACCGTAATGTAATATAATTATGAAAGTGTAAAATAATGAAACATTTGATTATGTTTTTTAAAACTCAACTCAATATTAGCAAATAATATTTATTCTTGCTTCTTTTCACAATAGCAGAAGAAAATGCAGGTTAAAAGCGCTAAAATCACTACATTCCAATTTTCCAAAGTCCCTGAATAGACATATTCAGTATTAACTTTTTCAGCAATGTACATTTTAAACTGTAACTGACAGGTTACCTCAGTGTCTATAATTCTGTGTAATTTATATAATGTCCTCTCTGCAGCAGTGCTTTTTAAAATAATAATAGTAGGTATTTTCTTAATACCTCTGGTGCCCCAAGGGGAGGTGTAGTGAAGCTCCCTAGCATAAACCAGGTTAACAGGTTTAAGTGACTTATAGTCTCTGTTTTTGCATGTTTCTGCAATGTCACTGCAACGTTACACTTTTTGTGTTTGATGTTTTCTTATAATATATTAAAATGTTCTTTATATTTTAGTGTTCAGGCATTACTTTGTGGCTATTTCAGTCAGTATTGTGTGCAGCTATGGTTAGACTGTTAAACTTTAAATGTGACTGTGTGTAGATCGGGTGGCACTTTCAGATTTAAGTGCAAATACGATCTGTTGCTGTGATAATCTGATTAGATTGACTCGTTGTCGTCTTCCACAATATTTATTGTTTCTTAGACATTAACTTAAATGATTGTGTTTACATAAAGTGTGATTATACAGTAATAATTTACCAAGGAGAGTAACAGTCAACTGTTACCTCCCCTGACCTCACTGGTAAATCTGCAGATAGATTAATTTGACAACTTTTAAAATGACAAAAGTTATGTAAATAAGTGCAAGAGACAGAGTTCAAACAATTTTATTTTAATCATACAAACTGTTCAGATGTGCAACTTCAAAAACTCTCATGTGCCTTTCCCTGAAAGGAAAACTAGAAAAGCCTTTCCACGTCAGATTTACATTTCCTCGAGCACTTGCTCCTTGGAGCATTATTCATCAAATATGAATAAAACACATGTCATAACCAAATAAAATGAACAGAAACAGAAATATTAATATAGTCTTTACTAAATTTTATTTTTGTTTGTCTAACCCTTAACCCTTAACTAGATGTGTTGCAGTGGTCTTCACTCCTTTGAGAGTTTGAGAAACCCCTTTAAGTCTTCCATCTCGATTGCATTGTCAAATGCAGCGGTGTCCTGAAACAAAGCAAAGGTATTGGAGGTCAAGGAGGAGGTGGAACTAAGGGTGGAGGGGATGCAAAGAGACGGAGAGAAAGACAGAGAGAAACAGTACAGATTTGTCTGTACAGATCTTCTAACAGCTTGTGAACAATATAAGGTTCATAATGGCAAGACAGAGTTGATGTTAAGAAAGTTGGTGCTCTTCCAGTATAATAATAGCTAAAACAACAAGACTAAAGCCAAAGCAGGGGTCTCTGACAAAACAACGCAGGGCCGTCTGTCTGCCTGTGAGCATAAACCGTTATAAAGCATTAAAACCTGCTACTTAGACAGCACCCCCCTGCCCTCTTTTAACACAACCATCCCTGGAGCCATGCTGCTAGCGTGGCTAAAAATGATAATATCTGAGAGCCTAGTCAGTGACAAATTGTACAAGTAACAAGTAAGGATCAAATTCCACTCCTTAATCTAAAGCAATTTTTCTGTCACAGAAAATTCTGAATGGAATGCAGAAGTGACTTTCAAAACCATCCAGGAGCAATCTGTACACTACAGCTGTGTGTGTGTGTGTGTGTGTGTGTGTGTGTGTGGGTGTGTGTCTCTGCAAACCTGTGGGTGGCATAATATACTGTAAATATTTATTTAATCCTTGTCTACGCCCTAGACTACCAAAGATATTTTCCCTGTGACCAATGCAGCCTGCATGTAAATGATTTACATTTACTCTTAACCCCATAAGTAGTGAGAAGGTGTTACATTGTCATTACAACTTATTATTACTTTTGCAGGTTATTGTGTGAGACTTACCCCACAGTAGACGTTCCCATTGAATATTTGAGGAGGCAGCGCAGTCGGGTTCCCTGCCATCTTCCTCATTAATTCCTTGTTTTCAGAATTCTGAGAAATATCCACAACTTCGTAGGGGATCTTCTTGCCATCGAGGATAGTGAAGATCTTCTGCTGATTTTTCTTAATCTGGAGAGCACAATATTCCATCAATTACATTTGTAAGAATTTCAAAAGTGTAGCCTTTTGACATATACCCAGATCTCATTTGCAATAAAAGTCGCTTCTCTGTCCACATTGAGCAGCGACTGTATAAATACTGTACACATAGAGTATGACTTTTTTTGTTATTTTCATTACCAGTATGTCAGTGTATCAACAACATGCCAACAAGTAAAAGAATGAAGCAATTGCAACTGCATACTGTACCTCTAGGGAACTGCTCACGCTGGAAAAAAACACTTTGACGGGCATAGTTGCTGTTTTAACAAAAACACCTTGATCTAGAGACAGACTGAGAGAAGTGGAGAGAGAGAATGTTCCAGTGTCCTAAATGCAGGTATGTTGTGCTGGTTTGCCGCAACAGGAGACAAGGTGAGCAGGTTTGGACACGGCCTACCTGCCTGCATGGGCACACCCACTTCTGTGACTGCCATGCCAGTTGTAGCCTGCCTGCTTCAGTTGTGAAAGCACTGACACACACACACACACACTATACCAGTAGTGGAAAGTAACTTACTCAAGTGCTGCACATAAGCACACTTTAAAACTACTTTTTCCAGTTTATGCTGCTTTATACTTCTACTCCACTACATATCAGAAGGAAATATTTTACAATTTACTCCACTACATAGGCCTCCTTTTTCAAGGAGGACATATTATCAGGGAAAGTACACGTGTAAATGACTAAATGAATGATGGCTGAATTAAACTGAGCTGCTTTGTTATTGTGCACAATGATGATGATTATGTTCATATTATTATTGATTATTATTATTTTAAGGATTTAGACAAATTAAGAATTCATTGCTGTATTTGGGGGTGTATATCGTATCTCGGCTGCTGTTGGTTAAGTTTTAGCACATTTGTGCCTTTATCAGGAGGGTGCCCTAATTATGATGTGTACACTGAATTAAAAACAAAACAGTCAAATAAAAAGGTGTAAGTGTTATAAGAAATACAAATTTATTTATCAGCACTCACAAAAAAGCAGATTATCATGCAATACAAAGATAATGTAATCAGTATTTTGTGTTAGTTTTGTGATTGATATAACCTCTCAGAAAAAGAAATAACTATAGGAAAAGTGTTACAAGCTAAGTCATTCAAAATCACATTTTCAATGTCTGAAAAGTTTATTATCTAAAGCTTTTAAAGCAAAGTCTGGTGATTTCTGAATAATTTCAAAAAGAGTTGTAGAAACACAGGTCCTTAATATTCCTATGGTCTACCTTAAAGAACAACTCAACACCAGCAGAAACTCTTGTTTTTTGCTGACCTCCACTGGTTTAACTTCTCATTTTGCTGACACGATGTAGAAGTGTACTGTGTTAGTGCACAGTGACATCACTGTTGAATTTGGTTACAGGTGCAACAAACTTTCAACAAGAGAGAGCAGTATAAGCTTGTTTTCAGCCTGGTGTTAAGTTGCTTTTTAAATTGAGTGAAATCACATGACATAGGTTAGTCCCCGAGTCGTTTTGTAATCACGAGACAACGAGTGGTTCAAGCTCATAACACACTCTCCCAGCCAGGTCTTCAGGGACACTCTCAACAGCTTTATCAGAATCAACATCAGCATTCTTGACTTCAGGGCCGCGACTGCGTCCATTGTCATTCACTTGGGTATTGTGGTCTCTGTGGGAGATAAGGAGGGTGATCACAAGGAAATCTTTCAAGTTGTTTGATATAAAATAAAATAAAGATAGATAGATAGATAGATACACTACCGTTCAAAAGTTTGGGGTCACATTGAAATGTCCTTATTTTTGAAGGAAAAGCACTGTACTTTTCAATGAAGATGACTTTAAACTAGTCTTAACTTTAAAGAAATAC
>JAVQJD010006050.1:0-12500 GCA_036023655.1 Nannoperca australis
TTTACAGTGTCGCCATGGAGACAGCGAATGAGAGTGTGTGTTAGAGAGAGAGAGAGAGAGAGAGAGTAAGGGAGCGAGCGAGCGAGCATAACCTGTCATGTAGAGAGAGAGAGAGAGTCAGCAGACCTTTCAATTATTTATGAGGCTCTTCTGCAAATGGTCTCTTTGCAACACACACACACACACACACACACACACACACACACACACACTCACACACGCACACACACACACGTTCACACATAGATCATGCGCTTGCAGCAGATGAACAGGATGGATGTCTGAGTGCTGCAGCGCTGCATTAAACAACATCCATCAGCCTTCACTCACTCACACACACACACACACTCTCTCTCTGACCGTAAGCAGCTTCAGCCACTTCCTGCCCCCCGTCAAAGTAAGAGCCCTGACCTGCAGCTGAAGGTCAGTGTCATCGTGTGTGTTTTATATCTTCACACATTTAAACGTCTCAGGTGAAGCTGTAATAAGAAGCCGTGTGAACCATCACTCTCGTGCACGGACTGTAAATGAGAACAGAGTTTGAAGTGTTTTCACATCCCAGAGTTTTGTCTGCAGGTGTTCTTCAGATGTAGCCTCCTCTCCTCGGTCTGAAGGTTAGCAGAGACGCTAACAGGTGAAGCTGTGTAGTTTGAGTTAGCTTTATTTATTATATATAGATAGAAAGATATTTAAAGATATTGATATCAGATTCTGGTGATGATTTAACGCGTCGGCCATCGTCACTCTGAACGCATCACGTTTGTTTTCAGCTCCCTCGGCTGTTCCTCGGGGCATGCTGGGAGTTGGAGTCACAGCGGCGGAGCCCTCATATAGCATCAGAGCCGTCCTGAATGCTGCCTCATCACAGTCGTTGTTGTTGTTGTTGTGTGCGTGGTCGGCCATGTTTGTGTGATGTCACAGTGACGAAGCAGAAACTCCCACTTTGTATTTGAATCTTTCCAGCAGCGATAGAAAACACAGAGCTCTGTGTCTGCAACTGAACGCAGCACAGATAGATATCACACCTGGTGTGTTTTACACACACACACACACACACACACACACACACACACACACACACGTACCTGGAGAATCACCGAAGAGCAGTGATGCAGGATGGAGCAGTTACCATGGTTACCGTCCCAAATAATAACACCATGCATTAAATTACAGTAACACAACATTACCTGAAGAAAAGTCTCTGAAACGACAACAAACCCACGTGGCAGCGGTTGCCGTGGCAACTTGGTTAACAGGAACCAGCTGACTGTATAGATCCTTCATCCGTTTACACGTCAGCCGTCCAAAGAGATCAATCAGAGACTTTAATGATTAGTTTAACACAGATCACCGGTTGTTAAATAATGAATTTACAAACAAATGCAAAAAATGATTAAATAATCATTAAATTAAATAATGATCAGATAAAAAACTGAACATACAGAGAGACAAAGTCCTTATTGAACCACAACAAACTCCAAGTAGTGATCAGCTGTGACAGTGATCAGCTGTGATCAGTAGTGATCAACAGTGATCGACTGTGATCAGTAGTGATCTCAGCTGTGATCAGCATTGATCAGCAGTGATCAGCTGTGATGGGAGGTGGGACGAACCCTCCGTCCTTCACCGCTCTCTCCCCCCGCCGCCCCCTGTTGGTCAGACTGGGAACAGACTGCAGAGCTTCAGTCTGCTGTTCACTGTGTTTATAAGTGAGATCATATGAAGGGCGACGATGGCGATGGTGATGGTGATGAAGATGATGAAGATGATGAAGATGATGGTGATGGTGATGATGGTGATGAAGATGATGGTGATGAAGATGGTGGTGATGGTGATGATGGTGATGAAGATGATGGTGTTGAAGATGATGGTGATGGTGATGGTGATGAAGATGATGGTGATGAAGATGATGGTGATGGTGATGAAGATGATGGTGATGAAGATGGTGGTGATGAAGATGATGGTGGTGGTGAACTCTGGAACATCTGCAGGTGTGAGATGTTATACACCACCATGTAGAAGCTAAAGTGCACTCACTGCTGCTGGTATTGATTTTGACGTTAGCTGTTTGAAATATTCATCATCACTTTACGATCGTTAGAGTCGTTCGGCTCCTGGGCGCCATGAACAGAGAGATTTAAAGTGCTTCTGCCTAACGAACCCGTCCTGTTGCACAGGTACGCTGGCGGTCCCACCTGTGTAACGGGATGTTAATGCGTCAAGTCTTTCCTTCGTCCTTGAGCCGAGCTGGAAGCTGTGATTCCTGCTTCTGTCTCCATTGACCTCCATTAACCCTTAAATACATCACTCAGGGCTCCTTCGACCCACGATACATCACATTCTGTCTGCAGGAAGCACTTCACTTCCTGGTATCCCTCAACCTGTGAGCACGACTCAAGACCTGAACCCAGAGCCACCTCGAACGTCCTGCTTTAGGTTTATGGACTTTCTTGGAAAAGCTCGGCCTAAAGGAACGAGGTGCCAGGACTCCCTGCAGCTGATGGACTCTAGAGGTCTTTGGTTTGTGTAGAAACGGACCCGCTTCAGCTAATCTAAGCTGGGGTACTGGCCCTTTAAGGAGAACGCCTTACAAGTCGAGCTGCAGAGATTAATGATTCCACACAGTTTGTTTGACTCTGATATAAATAGTCTTCTCAGAATAACCGCTCTCCTGTTACTGCGGGACCACATTCACCCACAGACCTGATCCCAGAGCACGACTCAGACCTGATCCCAGAGCACGACTCAGACCTGAACCCAGAGCACGACTCCCAACCTGAACCCAGAGCATGACTCCAGACCTGAAGACAGACCTGAACCCAGAGCACAACTCCAGACCTGAACCCAGAGGACAACTCCAGACCTGATCCCAGAGCACAACCTCAGTCCAAACAGGGAACTGATCCCAGAGCATGACTCCAGACCCGAACAGAGACCTGAACCCAGAGCACAACTCCAGACCTGATCCCAGAGCATGACTCCAGACCCGAACAGGGACCTGATCCCAGATCATGACCCACAAAGCAGTCAGTGCTCTCCGTCTGTGTAGGTTCAGTTCTCTCGCTGATGCACTTTAGCAGTCGACAGAAGCTGCAGCACAAACCTCGGACTGAGAGGCTGAACCGGTTCAGTGAACCAGAACCTTCATCCTGTGATTGGTCCGGACTTCAGCACACGTGGTTCATGCTCCTACGACAACACTGACAGCTCACACTGTAACCACAGCTGAGGGTCGTCAGCTGTCCGAGGTTTGTGCTGCAGACGGGCTTAAAGGTGACAGACAGGTGACAGACAGGTGACAGACAGGTGACAGTCTGAAGCTTCAGGCTGGTCTCTGTGCACGATGACCCGGTACTGCAGCCCGTTTCGTCGTCCGCTGTCCACTGAGAGTAGAGGAGAGGAGTCAGACGAGGAGGAGGGCAGCGCTCACAGAGAGGGCAGGCAGCAGGGTGAGTGCCCCCCCCCGGTACTTACTGTTGTACAAGTTCTCAGGACTGACATCCTGCAGGAGGCTGCTGCTGCTGTTCTGAGCGTACATGCAAGTCGTAATATCTTTAAAAGTGATGTTGCTGCTGGTGAGAGTGCTGATCCGGTGCAGGAGGTCCGGCTGTGGGTCGTTAGCTGTTAGTTGTCTGGTGTTGTTGTAGATTATTGATCCCTAGAATCAAACACACGAGTGCACAGACGTGTTGACGAAGATGCTGCAGGTTGTCTCCTTTAATGTGAGTTTGCACGTTGAGTGTTGTGTTTTGCAGGTTCGTATTGACGTGTCTTGTGTAAAGTCATATTATTTACCTGCTTGTAGGTGTGAAAGTGAAAATACTGCATATAACAAACGCACAGTACGCTCTATAAATCTACAGTGGAGCCGGCAGAGAGACAGTTTGTACTGCAAATAATATTCAACATGCAAATCCACACCTTTAATTACTATGAACTGCAGCATGATGTGTGTGTGTGTGTGTTTGTATGGATTTCACTTTTGTGCACTGACTTGGGAGTTGATATATATATTTTTAGCTTATATACATTTAGAGTTTTTACACGTAGACTCAACGTAGAGTGTGTCTGTAACGTATAGATCCTAACTCGTGTATACAGGAATATGAAGGTAAATACTGATAAAGTTATACACAGACAATAAGAAGTACAAACTGACAGTAAGAGTTATGTATTAATTAGTATATACGCAGTCTATGTAGTATTATATCATAGTGTTCACACACTGCAGATATGTATTTAAAGGTATATACACATGCAGTACAGTAGGTAGGAAGTAACAGTCTATACAGGCTATTTAAAGGTGTATACAGTCATATCCATGTGTATACAGACGATATAACGATGTATACAGACTATTTAAAGGAGTATACAGTCTATTTAAAGGTGTATACAGATTATATAACGATGTATACAGACAATATAAAGGTGTGTACAGACTATTTAAAGGTGTATACAGACTATATAACGATGTATACAGACTATTTAAAGGTGTGTACAGACTATTTAAAGGTGTATACAGACTATATACAGATGTATACAGGTTACAGAGGTGAATGCAGCTTTACAGATAAAGGAGATGGGGACGTGTATATATATATATATATAGATTTGTATATATATATATGTGTACACAGAGTATAAAGGTGTGTATACGTGTGATATAGTGTATAAAGGTATACAGCCTCTTCGTCCTCCTCGTCCTCTCCTGGTGGGTCAGATGTTCGTAGCAGTGTATAAATATCAGTGTTAACGTCTCTGACCAGTCTCACACCTTCATCACCTCATGGCTGACCACTTGTCACTTCCCAAATATCTCTTTATGTCACAATATCAAGATCAATATCTCTCTCACACACACACACACACACACACACACACACACACACACACACACACACACGTTTACAGACTCACATGTGCTCTATAGAATGTAAACACTGTTGTCCTTCATTCAAACTATCTACCTTCTGTCTGACACTTGTCGTCTGCAGAACCTGGACTGCAGATCACTACTGTAAATGTGTTCATACATTCGGCTGTTTTTATGCACGTGAACACCTGAGCAGGAACGTTACAGGTGTCACATACATGCATACACTGGGACACGCTGACCTGAGATCAGCCACAACTGTGTATCTGCTTTCAAACTCTAACTGTTGTCTCAGCTGCAGTTCCTGTACGAGATCTCCAGGTCATGTGCAAGCTGTGCAGCGTCCACCAGAACCCCCAAATAACACCAGCATCACAACACACAGCAGTAAATACGTCTGCAGACACACAACGCTCACAACGTTTGTTTCAGAGAGACTGAGAGTCTTTGTGGAGGGTTCAGCGTTCCACTTCAACTGTTCTAGTTTACATTTCCAGAGATTTCCAGAGAGCTTCGGTGTCGACGACTCCGAGAAACAGTGACAACAGTTTTAGCTTCGTAAGCTGAGACAGAAACAGAACAACTAAAATTAGTGTGTGTGTGTGTGTGTGTGTGTGTGTGACCTTGACACTGATGTCTCAGTTATACTTACAGGATTGTGTATTTTTATCTCACCAGCTGTGAGCTGTTTCCTCTTTCAGCACCTCGTATTTCTGCTGCGTTGCTTCAGTGACGAGTTCACAGGGAGTTAGGAGAGGATGACGTCATTATATAACACACACATATATATATGTTATATATAAATCACACAAACACTTATTGTAAATGTGTTCATCAGCTATGCTTCATAAAACAAGCCTGAATAAACTTTATATACTCACAGAAAACAACAACCATCCACACCAACAACACATCTAATTAAACATGTAAGGAAATTAAACATGGATGATGCCAACAGGAAGTATCTGACAGACACTTCCTGTTCTCACTACAATAAGAGTATAAAGAGCATAATTATACACCAGTAACTTGAATAGTGTCTGTGGGGCTCCACCTGTTCAGGTGCAGGTCTGTGCTGCTGTTAGTGTCTCTCTGGCTCCCTCTGGTGGTGAACTCACTCACAGCAAACTGGTTTCTGCTGCAGTGAGTGGTGAGCCAGAACATGTGTTAATGAACATCATCCTCTTCATCCTCTTCATCACGTCATGTCAGGTTCATTCATCCTCAGAGCCTAACAGTCATTACAGAGGGAATAGTATAAACGTGTTTACTGGGCGACGGGAGGAACATAAACTATAAAAACTAGTGTTTTAATCTTTTATTTGTTATATTTAATATTAAAACTAGTGTTTTAATCTTTTATTTTTATAGTTAATATTAAAACTAGTATTTTATTAAACTAGGTTCTCCTCTTCTTTGTTCCACACGTTCTTCTTTCTCATCAGAACCTGCCGCCTACATTATCCACAATGCACCTGGACCACTGGCCGCAGACAAGAAGCCTCTTTAAAGGGCTTCAGACATATGCAGCGTTTACTCCCCCGACACCACGCAGTCCCCTTTTTATAAGAATTAATCATTTAAAGTATAATATATAATGTAATATACAATTTAATATATTGTGTAATACATAGTATAATACATAGTTTAACATATAGTTTAATATATAGTTTGATATATATTTTAATATATAGTATAATATATATAATATATAGTCTGGACATCAGTTAACATGATTCTGTACAGACGTGCACTGTGTGTGTGTGTGTGTGTGTGTGTGTGTGTGTAAGAGAGAGAGAGAGAGTGTGCGTGTGTGTGTGAGTGTGTGTGTGTGTGTGAGAGAGAGAGAGAGTGTGTGTGTGTGTGTGTGTGTGTGAGTGTGAGTGTGAGTGTGTGTGCGTGTGTGTGTGTGTGTCAGCTGCCTGCAGTTGTGTGGGTGTCCAGCAGGTGGCAGTGTGTCTCCAGTCTCCCATCAGACACTGAGCTGAGTGTTTGTGTGTGTGTGTGTGTATGTGCAGTCAGTGAGGTTTAACGAGAGGCTGCAGCTGATTGGTCACAACAATGACACCAGACCTCACTTACCTGTTCTCATGTGTCATGTTCGACCCACAATGCCCTCTGCTTCTGCTCCGGAGCGGCATTCCTACGGGATCCTGGCAGGGACAAAAGTCCTGATTGTCCAATAAAGCAGCCCTTTAATGAGGAGCCACAGATATTTACCTGTAAACTACCTGTGTAACGAGGCCAGAGCTGCTGTTTACCGCAGCTCACAGAGACACGAGGAGAATTATAATAATTATAAAAATGCAGCGTTTGACTTTTCTTCTGTCCTCTTTCATTTATCATCACGCAGAAAGCAGAAGAAACTCCCTCCGCGTTATATAATAATAACCCCCACTCTTATTTATAGCCTCGCATTTAAAATTTATGTTTCTACAGCTTCTTCTGCCGCTGCTGATTATGTTATTTATGTTTTAAATGCTTCATGTCAAGTTGTGACGCTGCTGCTTGTAATTTAGATCTCTGCCTCGTCCACATGATGAACTCTGTTCCCTCCATCGTTACCAGCTGATTCCTTTAACTCAGACACGTCTGGAGTTGTTGCACGGTGGATACTTTCTCTTTTAATGGAGCTAGGCTAGCAGTTTCCCCCTGCTTCCACTCTTTGTGCTAAGCTAGGCTAAAGGCTTCCTGAGCTCTCGCTAACTCAGGTTTCACCAGTAGAACTTCAGGAACGTCTCTCGGCTAGGAAAGACGTTAGTGGCGTCTAAATCTGTTGCTAGGAAACACCTGCAGCGCCGTCCAATCAGGAGCAGTCAACTTTGTATACAGGAAGTCACTGTAGCATCACAAGCTAGCAGAACTTCCCAACATGACCGTTTCATACAGTTTAGAATCAGAGGGAAACATGTGGTTATGCTAAGCTAACTGATGCAATTTACTCCTTTAAACGTTTAGTGAAATGTGATTAAAAACTCTTCCAGACTTGACAGCGTTGATGAGTTTTAGGTCCGAGATGTTGATCGTCCTCCAGATCACCTCTGTTACTGTATGATTTTAGCATGCTAACGTTAGCTTGGTTCAGTTAGCTGCAGTTGCACCTGCTGATACTGGATTTGCCGGATGAAGCAGCGTTCAACGGATTATCTTTTACATTTGTGATGTGAGATGAGTCATCTGCAGAACCTGGACTCTGCACAGGAGGAGAAACTGAAGAGCTGTGATGTACAGATGTATTTTGGACGTATGTTTGGCGTACAACAATAGGCAGGGGAACAATAGCATGTTTTCGGCCGCATTGCCGTTAACGTGCAGTCTTTGTTTTGCAGCCGCCCACTCTGCTGTTTGTCAATGCGCTCTGCATTTTCTGGGTTTATCTGCAGCGTGTCAGTGTGTGTGTTTGTGTGTGTGTGTGTGTGTGTGTGTGTGTGGGGGGGGGGGGTTATAAGCTGAATGAATCATTGACATGACAACAAGTCATCTGCTTTGGAACAACACACAGAAATCATTTTTAAATTAAAGTCTGGTGTTGTTTTCCAGTGAATGTTTGTTTCATCAGACAAACACGAGTATACATAGCAGATGTGGAGCTGCTGTCTGATGGACTGGACTACATTTAGTTTAAAGAACATGTAACCTCTGCCGGACACATTTCTTGGTGAAAAGCGGTTAAAAAGTGAAATGTGTTTCTTCACTACTGCAGATAAACACTGTACTTCCTGTTTGCTGCTGCACGCTGTTGTACCACCAGCACCACCAGCACCACCTGTACCAGCAGTACTCCGAGTACAGAGTTTCATGGTCGTTTACGTGTCCTGCTGACATTCTCCTGCCCTCTGATGAGGCAGTTTGTCTATTGATCAGGAAACATACCTGAACTGTACACACACACACATACACTCACACACACACAAAGACATTCTGGGAGAGTCCAGCCTGAAGGACAGAAAATCCTCTGTGGCAGCATCACAATCGATCCCACAGCTCATTGTGTGTGTGTGTGTGTGTCTGTGTGGGTGTGTGTGTTATCAGACTATAAGACTATAAGTCCTGTTAACGTGCGTCTTCACTGTAACAGTCGGATTCAAACGTCTGAACTCTGACTTGACTTCTCTTGACCTGTGAGGTCCAGAACACGTCCACGTGTCCTCAGGTATAACCTCCATGTTGGACTCTCTCTCTGACGATTACCTCGCAGTGTGAGGGGCCGAGAGGACCCGATGAAGATGCGTTTTGTCGTCTTCCTCTCTGATCTTGGTCCCAGCGTGCAGGTACGAGGACGCAAATACACGTCAGTAATTAAAGCCGCTGACCTGTTTTATTGTTCCTGCTGGGAGCGTAGGCCTACATTCAGCACAGCGGTGCGTTCACTGACATGGGTCCCGGGTAGTAATCCGTCAGCAGCCTCGGGGCCCAGAGACAAACACATTAGATGTGGAGGATTAAATCAGCATCAAAGTGTTCACACGTCACATGTTCACCACTGCTTCACTTCCCAGGAGAAGACTCCATCCACACAACAGGAGCTCAGACCTGTCATGCTATAAAGAAGCCGATGCTAACATGCTAGCAGACCACTGCCCCCGCCACAGTGATCAGGACCAGGAAGTGACCCCAACAGTCCTAGTGTCCCCTCACCAACAATCACAGTGATGAACTACATGAAGTCGTCTCTTCAGGTTCGTTTTTGCGTTTTAATGAAATACAAACGTGTTTAAACCAAAACTGGGAGCTAAAAGAGGCTGAAAACCTTTACTCTGTAACCACGGTAACTTAGTCGTGATTGGCCGCTGCTGGTGACGAAGCAAAGTGTTTGGTTAGCGGTGAAGAGCTTCGTTACACAACCCAATTATCAGCTGGAGAAAGGATGACTGCAGTCCGGATGTGGCTCATGTTGCTCAAAACATCCCCTCGGACGCACGTTTCACCATTTTTTAGACCAAACAATGAATCCATTCATGGAGCAGATGAGTAGCAGAGCGATCGGTGATGGAAACTGTTGTTTTATGGTCATAATGTGTCAAAATAAATCTAGATGTGTTGAATGTGATTAGAAACAGAAACGTCTTCGTGGTTCAGCTCGTGGACGGGATGAGTGAATCATCAGCAGCTGATGGTGTTGATACCTGCAGGCTCAGTGAGCTGGTGGTGCTTCATGACTACATGCTGGTGAAGCTGCTTTATGTTACAGGAAGCATCTCCTCTACAAGACGAGAGCTTGTAGGTTTGATGCAACTTGGGTTTCACGTTAAACCACCTGGTTTGAACGCTTAGTGATCTATGAGGCGACGATCGAACCTTCGTTTCAGACCTAGTTCATAATCTCCTGCGTGTTAGCTTAGCGTTAGCAGGTCGCTAACACCAACACACAGCTTAGTGTTAGTGTTACTCAGCTTCAGGTGCATCAGCACCTCCTTCTGGACCGGAGGAGGACCGACCTGGACCTCAAAGACGGACTGACGCTCACATTTCATAGATCTTGGAGTGAATTTCAGGTCTTCACCAACGTGAAGTGGATCTGAAACGTCAGTGAGCCGTCCTCCTCGTACGGGAGGAGGGAGGTGGAGATGTGGGAGCAACATGAAACATCAGGCAGCATATTTTTAGGAGCTTCTTCCACACCTCCACCGCCCGTCTCTCCATCACTCTCTCTCCTCCCTGTGAGTAGTGCTCTCTCTCTCACTGACGGCTGCTCTTTCTCCTCTCTCTCTCAGCCTCTCATCACATTCAGCAGCTCTCAGCCTGTAAAGAGGAGGAGGCGGAGGATGAGGAGAGGATCAGTCAGGAGGAAGCAGAACAGAGTCGATGTTGTCGGCGCTCGCTGATGCTCGGAGATCATCTGAAACTTTCTTTGGTTTGTTGGACGTCGTTCTGTTTCTGAAAACAAGACGTGGAGGATCAGCAGCGGTCGCCCGAGATTCGTTGCTCTTTCAGAGACTCCCAGCAGCTCCTGCAGCCGCGTGCAGAGGAAAACTACCCAGCATGCTAGTTCATTCAGACGTGCTGTGTCCAAACTCCAAGATCTGGGAACACCACAACATCTCTGCAACTTTCTTATTCTGAGTGCTTTCACACTTATTGATGTTCTTCAGTTGAAGAAAGCTTCTTGGTGATTCGTCGTCATGCCTGGAGCTCTGTCGCCCCCTGTGGTGTAAACTAAAGCTGCAGGATGTGAATTTATCTGCAACGGCAAATACATAAATGTACATAAACTGAGAAATCTCTGCATTATCAACACAGTCTTAACTCACTCGTCTGAAATCCTGCAGAAGAAATGACGTCTGTGATGAGACCAAAGTGCAGCAAACACTCGGGACAACACTTTCTCATCTGTTGAAGCATTCAATTCAAGGTACATGGACATGTAAATATCAGCTGCTGCTTCTCAAAGTGGATCTGAAGTGTTTAGAATCGGTTTGTAGTCATGAAGCGACCGTAAGCAGCAACAACAACATTGTGGACTAAACAGCGAGCGTCCTCAGACGTCTTTGCCCTCGGTGGCTCCGTCCACCTCTCGGGGAGATGGCGGCGGCCATCGCCAGCTCCCTAATCCGACAGAGGCGCCAGGCCCGCGAGACCAACAACGACAAGGTCGCCACCAACAAGAGGCGCTCAAGTCCGACTAAAGACCCGAGGTCTCTGTGCGAGAGACACATCTTCAGCGTCTTCAGCAAAGTTCGCTTCTGCAGCGGAAAGAAAAGACCTGTACGAAGGAAACCAGGTGGGTTCACAGACTCAGAACCGTTTGCCTTGGACCTGACCTGAACTGAGTCTGAACTGAGTCTAAACTGAGTCTGAACAAAGTTTTGTTGACATACTTCAGCCCTCATCGCGGTCTCACAGGACGCTACTCGGCTCACAGCTTTACTGAAGCTGTTTTTGTTTGTTTTTACGAGCTCACTTTAACTCTAAAGAAAATTAAATGCATTACATTGTTTACATTTCCACCTGTGAATCTGCAGAGCTGTTGGCTTTTATTCTGAGAACATTATAAATGACTCACCTTCATATCAAGTCTGCAAGTTCAGGTTTCTCTGCTCTGGGTGACGACGTGTTGAAACTCTCAGCTCCTCGTCAGACGTGCGACACAAACATAAATATAACTTCCTTCAGATTCAGACTCTGGATCAGTGAGGACAGCAGCTCTGCAGTCACTGAATATGTTGTTCTTCTGCACTGATGAAGGTTTTAAAGGGAGAACATGTAGAAAACAACAGGTAGATTTCACATGAACATTACAAGGACATAAAGGTGCAAATTCAGGGCTTTTAAATTCATTTATCATGATGCAAATACTTAAATCCTTATTAATGAGTGAAAGATTCAGTGTTACAGTGTCGCTCTGCATCTGCTGGAGGTCGGTGGAAACTACTGTGAAATAAAACTTTACAACACAGATGTCAGCTGACGTGAAGCGTCGGATACATCGGAGTTTTCAGAGGAATCAGAGCTCCTCAGAGGGAACTACTTCCTGCTGACGTGAACTCTGAGGAAGTTATAATTAACAAGCATTAATGCGGCTGAGGTCAGGAGAAGAGATCAGAGTGGAGACAGTCTTCGTTCTGCAGCTGGACGCACGTTTCTTTGTTGTTTCATCTCTGTGTGTCTGGTACAACCAGCTGCTGGG
>JAVQJD010006051.1:0-23773 GCA_036023655.1 Nannoperca australis
ATAATTAAAACAATTCTTAATCCTTCAATTAACCAGAAAAAAGAAAAAATCAGCTAAATTGGAGATACATGATGACAAAATATAACACACATTGAGATTCTTTCTATTACTTTCATGTCACTGTTACTGTTGATGTTACTCAAGTCATTTCTATCACCAACTGATGAATTCACTCAGTTTCCACCATCACCAAATTAAGTTTTTGCATCATTGACTTCATTGGACCTTATAGGTGCAGGGGTGACAAACATCAAAATTGAAGTTTATTGTTGGCACTGACAACAGCTTACATAAACGTTAGCTATTAATAAAATCCTGTACAATCCTGGTTTTAAAAAAAAGCCCATTCACTGATGATGGTGTGTAAAAAAACACTATGTACGCTAAAAGTCTTGGTTTTATTTGTTTGATAATGTATGTCTATTGGATACACACACACACTAGGCACCCACCCAATGATATGCAACTCATTAAAACAACCTGTGTGTTTTTGCCAAGTCCTCTCAGCTTTAGGGACATTATTCTGTGATTCACACCTCTATCAGAGAGCAGGGGGACATCATTTACCGCTGCACAGCTCTGAGGAGCCACTTACGCGTGAAAGGCAGATGTGTTTGTACTGTAAACAAGAGAGGGGAGACGGAGAGTGGTGCAGAGCTATGCCAAGAGATCCTCTATGTCTGCCAGTGGGCTGCAGTGCTAGACTTCATGAAAAAATATGCACAGGAACAATGCCTTGCATGAAAGCACAGCAATATATGTTTATGTCATTCTTTGCCAGTTTTAACTAGTGGCGTAGGCCTGTATGGAGCTACAGAGGAGACTGTAGCAAACTGTATTCCTGTTTTCATAAATCATTGCACTAAGCTTAAAATCAGTATCTTCATGGACTTTAATTCATGGTGAGTTCAAGCATCAAGCAGTCCTGTTGGCAAACTGTTTCAAATCTCTAATGTTGGAGAATTCCTTTCCTTCTAAGGCTTTTCACTGCACTCCCATCCATATGAAGCATTATTTCACCCAACAAAAACAAATGATGTCAATCATGAATCACTCCACAGTATAAATGTGCAGATAGTTTTCTCTTGTAAGCTGCAGTACAATGAGATGTCCCTCTGAAATAGGCTGTGTCCTCCTCCTCCCCGTAAGGTAATTTTGGTGATATGCTGTTTATTAGAACTTTTGCATGGAGTAGACCTAGTTATTCCTCCCCACAGTTCAAAATGTAGTTAATCACACCTCCTCCAAACTATTCCCTACTTTCTTGGCCTATGTTATTTCAATGTTCCCCCACATTCACCCTTTTCTTTCGGATGATTTGTGATGCACGTTGCTTCATCAGCAATACAGAGGCAAAGTGGCCGGGCTGGCTCAGTCCATCACTGCAGATTCTTTCTGACCTCTTAATGTTTCCAGCAACAGGCACAAGATACACAGCCCACTTAATTTGTAGCAATACAAAATATTACATAATTTTTCCAAGCTGTACCAATTTACTTGTCAGGAAAGAATGGATAGTTTTTCGGTGTACGTGCATTTTCAGGGGTGTTCAATCATTGTGGATAAGGACTGGACTCGATGGACCAATTATCGAGGGCCATGAATGTAACAGGGTTGCAAGGATTCTTTATACGTGTTCTAGCAATCATCTTGTCTAATTTTGTATTTAAATCTATTTTCCATTTTTAACTATAATTTGTCTGTTTGTTTCATATAATTGAAGGGTTCCACGATGAGAGAAAATTACAAGATTGTGTCAAGGGTTTTTCATTTTAACTTTAATGAGTTGCTCCAGCAATTTAGTTTGTCACTTTCATAAAGTTGGGGGACTCACTGCAAGCAGATTTTTTAAAGGGAATGGTCAAAATCTAACTCCCAACTATCTGTATCCTTCAATTCCCATCATGCAGCTTAAAAGTGTCTTTACATGAGATATTCTTAATTTTTCCAATCCCATTCCCTACGTTTTCTGTACATTTCTTTGTTTCAAGCCCACCCTGGGAAAACCCTGATGACATCACTGTGACGGGTAATTTTTTCAGACTCAACAAAGATTTCCAGACCCACAGAAGATATCTTATCTTATCAATAGCTTTTGCAGGAACTGATCTTCATGTGTAAAATCGGTGGTGTGCCCCTTTAATTACGTCTTTCTCCAATGTTATGTTTTCATTTACAATTCTTATATTATATTAAGTTTTCAGGGCAATTTTATGGAAGACACATGTTTTTCTAATCCATATAACTTTGATCGTCACTCATCACCATCATTTTAAGAACATACCGGCAAAAAGGTAATGATAAAATCTTCTATGATGTTTTTGTATATTGTTTTCACTGAAATTACAATTACTTGATTTTCTTTTATGTCAAATAATTATTATTGATATAAAGAGAGTGCAAATGTATACATTTACATCCTGATTTTATGTCTGCCACATTTCCATAATGTATATGGAATGTTTTTAATGGAAAACCAATCTTCTGTTCTCAGAAATGATTTTAATAGATTTACTTGAGATTTGATTAGTTCCTCTCAAACTATTCTAAACTATTTGAATTAAAGAGGTAACTTATGCATTCAGTCCAGTGCCATTTTCTTGGCAGGCTTTCTCTTTCGCTTTATTTATTAATAAAGCAATTATTTGTCCTTTTTTTGTAATGAAGTGTTGGAAATATCCATAAATTTCAATTAATAAGTGCTGCTCAGTGGCCATGAAGATCACAGCGTGGTCCTAACAGTTGTTGCCATTATGGATAATTTGGTTTGAACCCACAAGTCTGCTTAGGAATTGTATTTGTGCATTTGTCCTAATTGCTCAAACTTGGCACAAAAAGGTTGGGTCATTGAAGCAAGAGTTTACCTCTTTGCAATCTCTTTAGTCCCTGATTAGTCCCTTGTTTTCTTCACTTTTCTAATTGAATACTGCACTGGTCTTTCTAAAAGAGGTCTGTATTCTATAATAGAGATGGATGACTTGGCTCAGTAGGTGCAAACTTAATTGATAGTATCATCATAATGTTCCTGTGCATTCTTGGTGAAAAGCTGAATCTGATTATGTTTGTGTAGGATTTTCTGATTTTGTGTTTGTGTGTGTGTGTGTGTGTGTGTGTGTGTGTGCAATCCCTCAAGTCTGTATTTATTTGTATGTGTATCTGTGTGTGTGGCGCTGCATGATTTTGTGTGAGGGTGAGAGGTAGAGGTGTGTGTTTGTGTGAGGGGATATATAGATGGGTTTGTGTGTATGTGTGTGCGTGTGTTCTGAGTTCTGTACACAAGAATGTACGTGTGGGAGTAAGCACAGTGCGTGTACTGTTAATGAGGCCGCACACTTGCTTGTGATTGTGTGTATGTGTCTGTACACGAGTGTACGTGTGTACACACAATTCATCTGCATGGCGCCATGCCCCATCACTTCCATTGGGGTTTGTGAGAACAAAGACTTTCCATTTCCATCGCTGCTGTGCCTGCAGGGAAAAGCCTGATCATAATTAGCTGAATGATGAGCCTCCGCCATGCACCGCACAGCAGGCCTGTGGCTGCCTCTCTGCAGCACCCCTCTCTTTCTCTCTCACTCGTCTCTCCATTTTCTATACTTCTTCCTCTTTTTCTATTTCTGGCGTTTTCTTTCTATTCATTATCTCTCGCACGTGCTGTGTGTATTGCTCACCATCTATCTTCTCTTCTCCTCCCTCACTCTGACTCTGCCTCCCTCTCTCTCCCGCTGCCTTTATCATTCCTTCTCCTTATTTAATTCCTGGGATCTGACTCCCTCTATTTTTCCTCTCTGTCTTCTTTTTTCTCTTTTCTGCCCCTCTCTCTCTTTCGGCTCCTCTGACACATAGCCTTTTTTAATCTTCCATTTCCTCTGAAGCTGGTAAAAGTATGGGACAAGATTGACTTTAAACTGTCTTGTGCAAGATCAGACCCAGACATGCATTTGCATACTCAAAGCCAATATGCCACAGTGCTGAATTAGAAATGTGTGATGATGCTTGCAATAATTTCTGAATCATCGTTCAACAATTAATTATAGTATGTTCTAGGGGTACTATTTTTTATTATCAATGCGTAAGAGAATATTGCACAGGTTTTGTGTATCATTTCAGATCAGTGAGTTTTAATGGGTGCTATAAAGTCAAATTTTAAGCTGTCTTTAAGACAACAGCCTCTGTGTAATCATTCTTGACATTTAGAACTATGTACTGTAATTCTGCTTGACAGATACAAGTACTACATATTGATTGTTTATTTTGTTAAATCAAATAGATTTTAGGTATGTCAAAGGCTTTTTCTAATTTCTAATGTAATGTAAAACACTTAATTTGTCTTCACAAATTACTTTATTACTGTAATGCTGTATATTCTAAAACTATTTCCATGGTCTAACTGTAAAAAGTTATTATGTTTTAAAGCCCTGAAATCAAACCTCATATAATTTGAAAACATTTCACCAACTGGGACGTACAAAAGGAAAAATTGCAACATGGTGCAAAAACAATTCTTAGAGATTTACCCCACATCAAGAGATAAGACCCTTTCAATTTGTCTTTCCACTCCTCCCTCGATCTTATCAATTAATTCAGTCTGGCAATAATTCCCAACATTGTAATATGATTTTTTCCCTGTGTTTACAGCTCAAGCAGCCCCATTTTCCTGCTCACCCCAAGGGTGAGTGTTGCCATGTTTGTTGACTGTATCACGACTTAGCGATCAGCAGTGTTTCATTATGTTGGGGATTATTAATGACATTTGTTCTGAACCAAACAGCGCAGCCCTTCCTCCTTGATAGAGGGTACTGAAGGGCATTAAAGGTTTTGCTAGCTAACAGACAGGGATACTGTAAAATAATCTGAGTTGTATTTGACTCAAGTGGAAATCCCTGCATCTGGTGAGCATCTGCATGGAGAGATCAGTCATTTGTTCAAGGTGTTGATAATTGATGCAATAATCTGCTAAATCCTCTAATTTTATCTGAATACTGGTGAACTATTATGAGTCAGCATGTGTGATCTTGATGACACCTTAACTGAATAGTAAACTTTCTAAAAGTTATCTACTTAAAAAATTAAGTAAAGATGCTTTGTGAATAAACTGTAGCTGTCTGTATTTCCTTTGATGATTCAGTGTGTGTGTGTTGGCCATATGGGCTAAGAGGGTCTTACACCAAACTGATGGACCACAGAACAATATTCTGTGAGGTGGCCTCTGGGCAACTCGGTCATTCACTGTGCCACCCCACCACTCACACTGACACACACACAACCACACTCTCTCTCTCTCTCTCTCTCTCTCTCTCTCTCTCTCTACCACAACAGGCCGGGCAGATGGCAGCCCCTCGGCCCGCCGTGCCAGGAAAAGCATGTGAATTAAAGGTTATACCCAGCAGGTTTGAAGAGTTGCCAGCACCGTCGCGGTGCAGCAGAGGGGGGCCCCGGCCCACCTGCCTCCCAGGCTCGGGGACATCTGGCTGGGGTTTTGTGGAATGATGAGCGGGCTGCCGCCAACCACCGCTACTGCCACCATGACCGGCACCACGCCGAAAGGAGAAGCCGTCATCTGTTCAGTTTTCAGCTAGCAAATGAACAAATGAGCGGGTGTCCGTCTGTCTGCTGGTCTGTGTGCGTTTGCATGTGTGCATCTGTGCGTATTTGTGTAGAGGTATGAGAGGACTGGTAGAGATTGTCCTAAATATCTGATTGGATGGGACGGATAATGTGAGGTGCACATGAGGGAGGTAAATATTAGGGTAAAGTGCAGGTTATGTCTCAGCGGACCACAATTGCCTGTTGTTTCTCTCTCCATTATTTCTTTTTCTCCTGTAAAAGTACACTTCCTAATAGATGTATATATTAAACCTTGCAAATCAGTGCCTCACAAATCTTGGCTGGGGTTTCCCTGTCCATAAAGCGGTTGCCAGGTCAGGCCGTTTGTAGACATTGACTGAAACAGACATGTCAGCGGCGAAGGCTTAACAATACAGACGTCTCAAATCTGCCCATAATACCTTCCCAATATGTTTCCCCTTGTTTGCTTTAGCTGGGAGCGGAGTGAAATGTTAGGACCCCAAGTAGCTTCACAGATGTTGCAGCATATTTCTAAACCTGCCAGCACACAGAGGCTTTATCAGGAAGCAAGACACATTACATCCACCTCAGGGAGTCACTGACAATAATGATTAGAGGTGGTTTTATTGAAATGGCCTTTGGTTTGTGAGGTTTAGAAAATACAGAATATTGGATAACACTCGGGTTACAATTGCTGTGTGTAATAATGTCTAATAACACATTTTGTAACTTCAACAGGGAATCTAGAAAAACCTCTTTTATTGGTGTAATCAAGTTAAGTTAATGAAACAGGCTAACAACCACCCTTTTGCTCTTCATCCACTGTGGATAGTCATGCAAATACAATTGTTAAATCAGTTTACCTTTTTGTGAAACAACAACGTTCACAAGCAATTTCATACTAAGTGCTCCGAGAGCAACTGCCTTGTGAGAAAATTCCAGGTCATTATTAAAGGATAAATCCGATTTTGTTAAAACTTTGGTCTTGCTCTTGTAACGTGGCCATCATTGTTATTGGTAATAAATAACATGGCACTTACCAAGTTAAATGACTGAGATCTGGGAACACAACAACAATGCTAAAAAGACGATGGAGATGGGAAACACAAGTAAGGCCGCTTTCAGACAGAATCAGGTGTTGCAGCGATTCAACGCAGGGTTGTGCGGCGTGTCTCATCCTAACCAGCAATACGAATTTGTGCATCTTTGTCTTTGTTTGTCTTTCGGTCTGATTGGTCCGTGATTGGTTGCCGCAGCCTGAATGCAGTAGCCTGGTTCAAATGAACGGGAAAATCTGCTTTTTCGTGGCAGGGAAAACAAAGACACGTTTTAAATGACAACAACATTCACGGACCGTCTGATTCCTACTTACCGTAGATGTATGCATACAGTTTTCCGGGGGAATAAAGGATCATTATTGCCATTTGGTAAGCACTTTCAGTTTTACCTCCAAATAAAGTGGTTTAGATAATCTGACTACTATCTGTTGTCCCTTTTACAACCTGTCTGATTGTCTGACAGTTCAGTTATTGCCACATCAGCTAGCATCAGATGTTCCTGTGTTCCCAGATCTTAGCATTTACTTTGGAGAGTACACGGTTATCATAACTCATTAAAAAGAAAGTCAAAACCACAACAAAAAACCTGAATCATCCCAAAAAGTATCAATCAGTAAATCAATAAAAACCCGGAAGCTTTAATCTGCCATATCTTGTTTGAGAAATGTTGTGGTGATGTTGTGGCCCTTGAAAACAACACATGTGACTTGTGTGTGACCTCTTCACTCCGGAGGTCAAAACCATCAGTGATGTCAGAGGAAAACCAGATGCCCGCTGAAGGTGTTAATGACTGCTCAGCCACAAACTCAACACAGTGTGTGGATGTTGAGTGTGTGCGCTGACTCTGGGGGGCAACTATCAACAGAGAGGAACTCTTATGAGGTGGGAGTTTGCGTTTTCATTGTTGTTAATGTGTTAATTTGCCTATCTGATTTAATAGACTCAGATGCTTGCACAACGTGCTTGTGTTCCCTCTCTCTATCTCTTTTTCTCACCAAAACTCCCTTCTGACACAGATACAGACACACACACACACACACTGAGCAGTGTGTTAAAGCTGCTCCTAATGTCTGGCTCTCTAGACACAGCGCTGGACTCCCTCCCTCCCTACCAGCTGCCAGCTCCTGACCCCTTGATACATCCTCCTCCACATGGCCCACACAGCTGGTGCAGAGCCTACACAATGTAGGCCGCTCACTTGCTTACACACACACACACACACACACACAAAGGAATGTGTGCGTGGGCAGACCCAAACATGTATGTTGGCATAGTCTGACACACACATACATACTTGCACATAACGCAGAAATGCACCAATAAATACACACAAAAAAGAATGTTAGCAAATTCTTGTGCACGCGATCATCCTTCTCAAAACACACTTTCTCTCTCGCCCCCACACACAGATGTATGCTCCTCTCACATCTCACCACACACACATCTTAAACCACTTACTGTCTCCCTTTTCTGTTTGCCGGCGAAGGTGCATAGGGCAGAGAGCAGCATCCTGGACACCACGCTATTGTTCCACCAACTCTGTTAAAGTACTCACACAACTCTCCTGTGTATGTCCCCCCGTCTTCTATTCAGATCTGTCTGTAGTGTTATATGGTGTAAGGTTTTGCATGAAAGAATGACAAATAGTTGGACAGAAGGTTGATGGGAAAAGCATGAGAGAGTGATTTGTGGCAGATGATTGATTTTAAAGAGATGCTGGGTTGTGGAAAGTGTTTTGGGTGTATTATGTTTTCAGTAGCTTCTCGACGTTTGTTCATCACTATCGCAGAACTTAAGTGCAAAGACTTGGAGAAGTTTGGAAGAAACAGAAAAAAGAACTGGGTAAAATTATACAATAAAGAAAAAAGTAGTCCTTATTTAAATATTGTTTATGCAACGTCAGACAGCAGCCTGTGGCAATTTAAAAACAATTGCTTCAGACCTTCATTTCATTCCACCATACCTGACCCTGCCCGAGGGCTTGTTTGTTCTTTGTGCAAACACACAACACTCCCATCACCACTTCACCCATGAAGGCATACAGCCTGTAAATAGCCCCCATGGTGCTGTACTGTCTGTTGCCATCATCAGCGGCTGTCACCCTAAATTGGCATTGCCACATTTGTCACCAGTCTGGGCACCCTGAGGCCTGTATATCCTATGTCCCATTCTGGAGGAAAGAACCCCAACTATAACAGACAAAAAACCTACAAATTCCTGTTATGATTTACAACTGTGCCAGTTGTAAATCATAAGGAAAAGAAGGATACATATATATATATGTATATATTTTTTTCTTTTCTCTCAGACCAGCTATGATACAGCACCTTGTGTGAGACACAGCTGGTAAGAATCAAAATTCTAGCCCAAGGACATTTAAGCAGAGGCTGCTGGTCTTGACCTCAAGTCCTCTAATTTAAGGGCAGAGCTGCAACCCTGTTTCCTTCAAAGTTAAGCTTAAAACTAAAGACAGTTTTTCGGTGGTAAAACTGAATTTTTAAATAGTTAAATTTCTTTTCCTTATTCTCTCGAAGACACTTTTGTTCACCAATGCAGCCCGTTCTGCTCTGTTCTGCTCTAATCGGGGCTAAAAGAAAGGGAGGGTGTGTTTGGTTGTGGAAAAGGGAAGCCTCAGGGCAGGTTATCAGCCACCGCAGGCTCCTAACTTGTAGCACGCCTGGTGGGCGTCAATATGGTGCCAGCGGGCTCACTTGATGAAAACCAGACAGTCTGGAGCTGAAAGGTAAAGCACTAGTGGGATGAAGAAAAGATATACAGTGCAGTTTATTAGAGAGAGGAGTGTTGGAATGGATAAGAGCAATGGGTACAGTAGAAGGAAATATGAGAAGCAATGTGATAAATATTCAGTGAGTTGGAGTAAAGTAGAGTGGGATGGATTTGGGGAGCTTACAGCAGGACACAGCAGATCTTTCATCTCACTGTGTGCAAAGGCAAACAGAAGAAAGTATGGATGTTCCGTGGATTATCTTACTGCTTTAAACACATCATTACAATTTACACACAAATTTAACAGCAGTATTCATCAAACAAATTTTTATCTCTTACTTGTTTGAACTCCAAAGGAACAAAAACAGCTTGAGCCTCGCAAGTATTGCATGCAAATTCAGTATAATCGTTTTCCCATTTTCCTCATCACAATCCAGTTGCTGCTAGAACAGAGAGGCATGCAGCTATGCTTAATTGTCCAATTTGTTGCTGCCATGTGTGGAAACACTCTTGACTAATGATTGGCTGTGTTTGTATCTTGATCCATTTGACTGAAGGTACATATTCTCTGACAAACTGTAGTCATCAAGCCTTGGATTCACAACTGTGTGCAGACTGCATATACAATGAACTAATTTACTAACTTATTTCAAATAAACTACTAATTTCATTTCTGATATGTAATTAAATACATCAGATATCCTAAGAAATTGTTGAGGAATATATGTAAATAACACAAAAAGCCTGTGGTTGGACTTTAAAAATGGGTGTGTTGGGATTGTGAGCAGTGTGACAGAGTGCAGGTGTATTTAGGCGGCTGCTGGCTATCAGGCGGAGAGGTGGTGCAGACACACGGCACTGACGGGGAGGCAGGGACGACAAAGTGCTGCTGATAAGGAATGGAGACGGAGGATCACATGCGGTACGGCTGGCGTCAAGCCTCTTAAACTAAGAGGTTAACAGTTAACTAACTGTGTGATTAAACACACACTCAAGTCACACACACACACACACACACATACGCATACAGACACACCTACTGTATACACACACATGTTGTAAATATCTCAGTATCACACATAATTTGTGCCATATGCTGTATATAGAAACACTGGATTTCATCTTCATCACCATAATGTAAAACTTGTTGGTACAAACTTTTCCTGTTAACAAAATCCCGTATTTGGAAATGATACCTAAAATACACCAGAGTCAGTGGCCAGCTGATTTTTTTACATTATCTCACCTGATCAAGCGCTAATAATTAGTTTGAACCAATTTCCATCTTGCTAGTTTTAAAAAAAACATCAGTAATCAATTTTTAGCAATCAATCACTTTGATTATTTTGATTACTTAAATCTAATTATTTAGAAATTCTTAGAAACTTCTTTAAAGCCTTGAAAATACATGATCTAGGCATTATATCAACATTTTTTCTTGTGATCATTTGCTCACATGTCCGACTTTTTATGTTCTTTAAAAAATGTTTTAAAGATGTCTGAATAGCTTTGTCATTTCTGTAATGTTGTGAATTATTGTTTATTTATCTTTGTCAATTTAATTTGACTTAGAGGACATTTAAATTTACTTTTGTTTAGATGTTTACACAAGATGTTTACACAAAGTAGAAACAATTTAAACAGCATTTTAGTACTCTTTCCACCCCTGTGAACAGGAGTGCGTGTTTTTGTGTGAGATATCTTGGGATGCATCTGACTTATCTGAGAACGAGCAGTTAAAATAAAACTGGGTAACTCGATGAAAACCACAACAGCAAAACCACATTTTTATTGTGTGGAATATAACTTTAGGGAAGCTGTGTTGAAAGCTCAAACATTTTGTGAGTGTAAATGATCCCTTACACATCTTTGCATGCAGGAAGTTAACATCGCAATGTTTCTTGATCACAGACCACTGCTGTACATTGGTCTCTCCTTTCAAAGGACAGGCTCTCAATTCAAGGGGTAAAAGGTAATGTGAAAGAAATTACGTGAAATGTTGGTCGTACCATCATGGCAGGAACCTAAAGAAAGAAACATGGAAGGCAACAGAGGTATCGAGTCTGTAAGCGTGTGTTTGTTCATCCACCTGTTTTTATCCACTTTTCAATTTGCACATAAACATTTTTGAGTGGAAAAACCAGGCAGCTATGTGTAAGTACATGCGGTATGTTTATGTGCTGTTATGTATTTAACTATTTAGGGTGGCGTCTCCTGGCCTGACCCCCAGACAGGTTGTGTTCAGCTGTGAACTTTATTCGCAGTCTGAGGCCTGGAGCTTTATTCTTCAGCTGCAGCCTTTATTCCCAACCTTTGAAAAATACTGTGTAAACTCAACACATTGCAAACACAGACACGATGATTGCTGGTACCTTGAGGGGTTGTTAAGGCCATAATATAACTTTAACTCTAAAGCATAGAAGTGAAACCACACACATACCACTTTGAAACAAAACACAATTGGACACACTAGTGGATTTATTCATATTATATTGTTTTTTTGTGTCTTAGTTTTTAAGAAACATAACTTGTGTATAAGATTTATTAATGCAGTCTCTTATTTGAAAATGTAAATGTTCAAAAATGTCAATTTCATTTCAAAATTTGGATTAAAAAGCTCATCAATCATCAATCTTATCAACAAAAACAATCAATAAATGGGGGGAAATCTGGGTATGTACAGTGTTAGTGTAGACAAGAAATGAACAGCTGAGCTAGAAAATTCATCAATAAATGTAAATCTGTCTCTGTTTTTAAATCATCATCATCAGAAGAAAATGACAATCCATCTAAAACTCTGAAACAGCTTTCACACACCCTACTGATATAGGGATTGCATGCACAACTGTGTGTAGTTTCACCAGTGTGTATACCATGTTTGCCCTGGTTTCTGTACAGCCTCTCACATCTGATGTGAAACAAAACCACCAACATGAGCTTCCATTCCTGTACTACTTATTCTGGCTGTACACGAGGAGCATTCCTCTCCTATCATGGTTCATGCGAGCTGTGAAGCAGCCCAGCCTGCCTGCTCTCCATCACGTCCCTGTCACAAGCCCAGTCGTCAGCTCCCAGCTCCTAATTTGCAGCCTGGAGTTAGCGAGCAGTGGTCTGGTTAGTGTTAAACCACTGAATGATAAGATCCAGGTCCTCTCCTCTTTAAGTCCTCAGTTTTCCACACGAGCCAATGGGCTCTTTTGTTTGAGACACGGAGACGACTGTTGGCAGACACGCACAGACATCCATGTACACGGGTACACTGATACACACTTTCAGATGCAGCGGAAAAACATGCCTGAACACATACACACAAATACCAACACAGGCACACAGATTCTGTCCGTTTCCCCCACCACTTCCTCCAAGCGAAACATAGAAGATGTATGACTTGTCTGCAGCTTGACGCCTGCTGTTGCGTACCTTGACAATTCCTGGAGTTTGTAACAGATGATGTGTGTATTGTGGCAGAGAGCATGCCTGGTATGGCTCATGGCTATGGGTTGCAAGAAGGTTAGCCATACAACATCAGGCAGATGGTCCTGAAAAAAAGAAAAGGTTATTTTGGACTCTGAGTCTGGGTAAAGTGATGAGGGTGATGTTGCGTATCACGTCATATATGCATTATTCAGGTTCTCTGCGTTCTCTCTTTCTCTGTATTTGGCTCTGCATTACTTCAGTTTCAATTTCTGCTGTGATTGGACATCACACTAATTGAATTCACAAAAAAATTATTTGATTTTGACCAACGTTGAAGCACAATTCACTCTTACTAATATGTTACGGTAGTCTCATACAGTACATTGATTTGAAATTGGACCGACTGATTGGTTTACTATTCACATGGGGAAAAGTTCAGGCTCCAACCAATCAGCTGTATATTTGCTAATCAGTTCCCTGAGGAAAGAAAGAAAAAGTTGCCTGCGGCAGCACCGCCGCTCAGTTACCATCCACTGACTGCATAATGCTATAGATCTGTTTTTGCTGGCTTTGACTGACAGCTGACCAACTTTGTCAGCAACCTTGCAAGAGCTCACCACTCCTACGTCTCTCACAGACCCATATCAGTGACCTTCAATTTCAAACAGCAGACCAAAATATGGACTGAAAGCTTCCTTTTATCAAGTGCCAGTCTCAGTATTTCCCTTTCAGAACGCATAATGCAGAAAGCATAACAGGTCAGGCTGTTCACTGCTGCCATGAATCATTCTCTGCAGAAAGGACTATCTTTCAACCCTCGTGTTGTTTCATTACCAGCTGATGAAGTAGTCTAGCCCCATGAAGTGGGGAATCTTGTTTAGCTTGGCCAAGCCTCCCTGACCTTGATAATTCATGAACGCCACATGTAAAAACTCTTTCAAATACTGTAAATCCACCCAGAACTGTAATTTTTGTCTTATTTTCCTTGAGCTGGAGTGTGGAAGAGCAAAAATATCATAACCTACCCTTGTACATTTTTAAATGATGAAGCGGGGGCTGCAGAGAAACCCTTCTTTGTTAAAGGGAAACCTGTCTTATCACTGAATGAGAAAGCCAGGTTCTCAGAGGGTTCTGCTTCTTCGCTCTACAATGGAAGTCACAGCAGAAGAATGAAGGTCAGCATAGTGTCTGGAAAATATAAAGCTCAGTAAGTCTGCCTCAGAATGCTTCCAAATGACTCCATCACTGTCCGCCTGCATGAGTGTCTGTCTGCCCACATACATCTGTCTATTCATATCTGTCACTCCTGTCCATTTTCCTTGTCACTGTCCAACTCTGCCTATTGTGCTTTTTGTGAGCTGTATCTTGACTTCCTGCTCTCTTTCACTGCTGTCCACCTGACTCTTCTTCTGCCTCTCTGCCTTCATCCCTCAGTCTCTCCACTCTCCCAGATCCAGACATGTCAGTCCTCCCCAATAAGTGTCCAGAGGTCCCCTATGAGGTAACACTCCCAGGGTCTGTTTCATCTCCAAGCGTGTCTCCAAGCTTGCTTGAGATGCCATGAATGGCTTCAAAATGGCTTCAAAATAAAAGCAGCTACAAAAGTACCGATTGTGGTAATATCAACCATTCAAACAGGGCTCACACATCCAAGGCTGCCAGAGAATTTATTTTAGTAATGAGATGGAGAGATGCCCTGCACATATCACAGCTTGGGCTTTGATTTATGCCGCTGAATGAGGTGATGCCGTAATTTGTGCACGAGGGGAAAACACACACAGCCATTTAGTGATGGGATCCAGCTCTGTTCAGTGGCACTCTCCCAGCCCATCTGGCTTCATTTACAATCCAGTTGGAGTCACACACGAACATTATACTTGGCTGTCTTCATTTTTATTGGTCAGCCTTGATTTATGACCATCAAAGTCCAAAATAATTGGCTGACACTGGATGTCTTTTATAAGTCGTGTTTAGGGGGCAAAGCTTCAGCTGCAAAAAATGCTGGAAAATGAGTGAAAACAGAAGGAATGCATGACGTGATGCCTTGAGAAGGAGCAGCATAGTCTCTGCAGCCGAGCTTCCACTTGTGTATTTTTATAACAGGCGCCTCCTTGGCCAGCTATGCATGGTCGTGCCAAGTACTTGTGTACACAGCGTTGGCCAGGTCATGTAACTTGTAGATGAAAAACATCTTTTCCAGCATAGGTTCAGTGACTAGAGAAAACACAGAATTGCAGAGGATATATTTATATACTGTTTAATGCTGAAGCTAGAGGAAATTACCGAAGACCAAAAACAAACAGTGTTTGTTTTCAAACTGAATATTAACTTAATATTAAATATAAATTATAAAGTTTACTGTATGTACTTTTAAATTTTCAAATTTTGCAACTTTGTGGAAACAGCATCTAGCTTCAAGCATCTGACTGCTGGCTTTAACATTCCATTCGGAAAGTGAAAGCTTATTAGCTTAGCTTGCTAAATTTGGCACTAATTAGCAGTAGACTTACTTTAGAAGACCAATAAGGGGGTTCTATCACTGCAGAAAAAGCTAATAAAACAAAAATACAAACAAAAGACAAACACCGAGGCTATATACAATATATTTTTCACAGCAAAACTTTGAACTGATTTTTAATTTTAGTTCAACTTTAAAGATTTGTGTAAAGGCTAATTAACTCTGATTTCACTTTAATCTTTTGCCTTGAAGCAGGCCATGTGTCTTTCAATCTCTCTCCTCCATAGTGACGTTCACACCTCAACATTGTGTGATCTGGGCTTGAAATAGCTTCTATAATACAGCTGAATATGTATCCATAAATCCAGTGTTGAAAAAATGATGCTGATGCTTACAGTTTTTTTTTTTAGTTTTAGTTTTTTACTTTGTGCTATTGTTACTGTGACTATGACATCGATGTGCATGGATACACTGTACTGCTAGTCACATGCTGGCACAGAACCAAAACAAGCATCTAAAATATAATTTAAAAGCCACAGATTCTCATGCAGACCCAGACTGATACATTACAATATATGTTATCTATTGATTTGTTATGCTGTTTTATGTATGTTACATGTTTTTATATACATTATTAAATACATGGCACAGATATATACAAATAAATAAATTTTAAAGTATCTACAGTATCTACTATTGTTTTGAAATTGCAGCTAATGACAGATTCTAATTAGGGATGGTTTTAGATCACATTAACTCAAGTGAATTTTATGAGCTAGTGCATTCTGCCAGCAAATTAAGTGTAATGAACAATGGAGGATTTGAGAGGGCTTGTTTTCAGGGCTTATTTTTCAAAGTGTTTTTGTCTTTCCAATGAGTCAAGACTGCCTGGATGGGTATTTTATAAACATCCTGGAAAACTCAAACTAATTGAAAAGTTGCATTGTGTCTCATGGCAGAGCAGCTTGAATGACAAGGAAAAAAAAAAAGAAAGTAATAAGCCAACAGAATGAGAGCGGACAAGCTGAGCCAAGCAGCTAGAGAGATTTTATTTCTTCTGCCTCCATCTTTTTTTAGTTTTTGGAAGGAAGCCTAAAAATGTGCCTGTCGCAGATGTTTGGACAGAAGGTGTTTGCATGCTGTTCATTTATACACTGCCATACGGGACACAGTATGACCACCACAATAACCAGTAAGTAACACTCTCCATGTGCACAACGCCTCGCCAACTTCTACCTTCTGTTTTTGGAGGGAACGTGTACCCCCGTGGATTAAGACGTACCTTGAAGCTCCTGACTTGCCCCACCGCCACTGATAATGACGCTGCGATGGTAATGGATTTTGCATTAGCGATTGGTTTGGGAGGGAAAACAAACAGTTTTTCTCAAGGTTTCACTGAATGTCTGTGTGTAAATGTGTGCACAGGTGTAAACGTCTGTGCATGCACAGATTGCTGTAGACCAGAGCTTGTCAAAACTCCCACACAAGCAAACTTCTTCATGACATGGTAGCTTTGCTCTGCTATGCTCTACTGCAGAAAGCTACCCGGGCCATCTGTCATTCTGCCCATGAAGGTGAACAGACTGTGTGCCTGAACCAGTTCCAAGTTTCTCATGCTACCACTCCCACTACATATTGCAGGGGTACAGTATCACTGTCACCAGATTTATGCTGCATATTCATCAATTTCAGCAGTTTGTCAGAGTTCTACCATCAACAGTGCTGCCGTCCTCTCAAATGACCCCAAAATAGAATAGAAATATTGAAACATCCAATATGCCTGAGTTTAATATGTTAATTATCCACTTATCAATCAAACAAATCTATAATACGGTGTGGCTACTTAATGACGAGTGTAATGTGCAATGTGACCATACCTCTGTATATAAATTTGAAACAGCTTATATGTGTCCAGCTGACGGAACCATTTGCCATGTTGTGTTTGTTTGAATCATCATCATGTGTGAAGACAACACTTCTGTTCATTAATGCATCTTACCAGTACAGCCCAGCTGAGGCAGACTGATGCAGCTCCAAACACATGTTGTTCATTTTTTTATTCTTGAGCCATAGTTTCCTGCTTGAAGTCTGGGGTTATTTAGCAGAGAGAGAAACAGAGCTGGTTTGGTCATGAATGTGGCATTAAGCCCATATTGTCTCACACAAATGCTGTGTGTGGGTGCCACAGTTCCCTGGATGCACTAGCGTCATTCTGAGGCTATGAAAATACACAGTTTGCTAACAAATGTTTTAGGTTTTTTGGTTGTTTTTTTTTTACTTGCAGCCTATTATTTGCACGGACTGCTCTACTGGCCCAATTTCATCCAGCTGAAGGAAACACTGGCAGCCTGCAGTGCCCCAAACTCTTATCCCTGCATTATCAAGGTTTAGAATTTAAGGTTATGGTTAAGAATAATAAGACCTGACATTATTAAAGTATAGATGCTACTGCACTGACTGAAGTCGTTATTAATTAAACCTATATAAAGTGATGCTTTAGCACCTTTAGCGCAAAGAAAGTAACCAAATGTGATTCCAGCAACCACTAAAAGATGTGACTGTGATTTAGACCTACTTTACAGAACAATTCAACTGCCATTATTTACCTTCTACTGTCTGTTTTTCCATAGGAAGAGATAAAAACAACCATTAGAATGGGACACATTGCATTTGTTTACACCTCACATATCTCTCATTGATATGCAAATACTTCCCTCTACCAACACTCCACACAAAAAGAGAAAATCAGTTATTAAAATTCAGGTAATGTATTCCTGTTTCTGAATTCTATTTGAGAAACGTTATTAATTTCATATATCAAGTTTGGAACGGCCATCTGTTCACTGCGCACCGCTGCACCTCCCTCCATCTGCCCCTGAGTTCCCTGCGCGCCGTTCTGCTGCCACAGGCTCCAAGTTTTTATGCACTCTGGCTTTTTGATTTGTCACTCATTGCCGCCTCGGCCCATGTGACCAGGCCCAGGATGCCAGGAGCCTGGTGGGGGAGTTCGGCGGGATCAGTGATGGTGACATCTCAGGTGATTCAAGGCACTGCTGAGGTTTAATAAATGACTTTGTCCAGCCATAACCATGGCTGTTGCCTCATGACACAGCTGAACCAGCTATGGATGCCTTTCCCCTTTTTCTTTTTCCTCCTCTGTTGTTCCTTGCACCTCCTCTCCTATAGCCTCTTCTCCTTCTTCTCTACCTTGCTTAATTTGTATCTCTGTCTCTAGTCTTTCTCTTTTTCTTCCCTTCTTTGTTTAACTCTATCTCTCTCCCCTCAGTGTTCTCCTATTCCCTTCAGCTACAACGCCCCTTTCCTCCCTCCCTCCCTCCTTTCTGTAAGTGGAGGAAGCAGATTGTGCAGTCGGCACAGTGCAACGTGTCCCTGCCACAGTTAATTTAGCATCTGTGCCTTCATGAATATGAATACATTTACATGTCCAGGATATAATTAGGTGGTGGAGTGTGGAGAGGGTTCACGACACTCCAGGTGGGGAGAGAGAGACAGAGAAAGAGAGGGGAGGAAAAGAAGCAGAAAAGAGACAGAAGTGGAAAAGAGGAGCAGGTAGGGCTAAAATAATCTCCCAGGAACTGTGACCTCTGTTGCCCAGCTAAGCACTCACATCAATCACACAGAAATGGCTGGAACTGCATGACTTAGGGGGTTTACATGCCTGGCACAGAGAAGTACATGCAGATGCAGAAGCAGGCTGTGAGGCCACTTAAGCTTACAGCAAAATGTGCAGATGTGATGCTGGTTGATGATTGCGTGCAGATTGTTTGTCTGAGTGTGATTGCACACATGTATGTGTATGTGTATGTGTATGTATATGTTAGGAAGGCTCAGGTTACATATGTTTAGGCTACTGTTTCAAGTCTATCTTGAAGGAACCACAAGACCTTTTTATGCTGCAGTTGTCCAATAAACACTGAGAACAAGCTTGATTTTTAATCGTCATGATTATAAGTCACTTATGTGCGTCTGGTTTGGTGGCTTTAGGTTTGTGTTTCTAGGTTTTGCATGTGATAGTCCTGTTTGTGTCCGACTGTGGTTTGTAGCAAATTGTTAAGTAGCTGGAGTGAAACCTCAAGTCATGGTCATAGTTCTGAAACCAAAGACAAATTGTCTCCAGTTGGTTGAAAATGACTTATATCATAAGTGAGTATCAAGTGGAGCCAGAGATCAACGGCATGTGGATAGAGTCATGTGGCTTTCATGGTGAAAGAGATGCTGAGGCTGTAGCCTTTGATTTTGTTTGCTGGACAGGGGTCAGGGCTCATCCTCAGGGACACAGAAGGGGCTTAGATATCAAGGGGGAGGTTGGAGGAAAACTGCCACATCATAAGGAGCAAGGTAAGGTGATTTAAGTCTGACATTGACATTTCTTGTACACCTTCCTGTGTTATTGGAGTTACTCCAATAACTGCTGAATGAGATGAGGCCCCGGGACAGAGCCAGGACACGCTGGGCTGGGAACACCTCGGGATCCCCAAAGAGTAGTTGGAGGACATAGCTGGGAAAATGTTTTGGCTACTACTGCTCTGTCTTCTGCCATTGTGACCAGCCAAAAAAGGATGGTTGAATAGCTGGATGGAATATGTATATGTGAACATGTGTATAAACTGTAAATATAGATAGCTGCAATATTTTTAAGTTTGAATAGTTTTATGTTTAGCAGATCGCTCTCTTTTTGTGTGCCTCTTTGTTTGTCTCAATAAAACATTTGTTTAGAAGCTCAGCTTGGCATGTGAGTCCATAAGTCATTCACACTGCGTAATGGTTTATTTGCCAAAGCGCTGTACTATTTAGGCACCAGGGAGGCACAGTCTCCAAAATGTTTAATGTTGTGTAGTTTAGCCATATGCCACTGTTTTACAGCAAGCATTGCCTGTGTCATTACACCCCGGTGCATTGGACGCTTTCCATAATGGATCCATAACGAGAAATTGCTGCAAATGAATAGCCAAACATCTTTGGGGATGTTTGTTTAAAGCAGGTGTTACCCTTCTGTAAATATGATGGTAAGATGCCATATGACAAGGTAAGTTGCCAGAGAAAGGCTGGTGTTTTTTGTGGAAAGGAGCTTTTCTGTTTGCAGAGTTCTCTTGTGCAACTTGAAGCTTTAAAAGTCAAATTTTGCATTCACTTGTTGTCTCCGTTCCAGCCTGACTGACATGACAAAATCACTTCTTCTAACCAGCTTTCACAGTGAGTGATTTGAATGAGGGAATGTTTTGAAGTGATACGACAATCTCCTCATCCATAAAACACTACATCATTCCAGTATCAGAGATGTCCTTCAATGTGAAAAACAACATTGTCTTTAAGGTTAAAAGTCTGTGATAGAGTCTGCACACTGTGCCACTCCGCTCCTCGCCAAATGCTCGCCAGGGGACCAGGCAAGGTAATTGATTTTGGATGCAGTCATGCAGGGGTAGTCCCAGCCACCGCAGATAAGAAAGAATTTCAAATCAAAATTATGTCTGCACTATGCATATGAATCAGATTGGGCCTAATAAAATAAAGGTATTAGCGGCGAGGGAGGGAGAGAAGTAATTAAAGCAACTCACCAGGCGCCGTTCTCGCTTCGCTCTGGAGGTCTCAGTGCCTTAGGGTGAGTTAAAAAACTTGTAGCTTTTAAACGGAGGCACAGAGGTCATCTGACTTTGACTTAATTCCAACTTTTCAACAGGGGTTCACGCTAAGGTTCACTGGTGTGCATCACATATTACAATTTTTCAATTATTCTCCATCATATCAAATAATGTGGTATGTACAAACTATATAAAGAGGACTTAGAGCAATAACTCAGGAGTAGATGGAATAAGGGGAATAAATAGCTGTTTGGGTGCAAGTCTTCACAGGTCCACAATGTTGAACACAATCCAAAATAGACCAGTGGGAAAACCCGCCTGAACTTGACCTGCATACATAAAAAAATTAAAACAGGACTAAGTCTAAAAGGAGGACAGACTCGGACTGAATATACCCGAAGGTAATTAGACCCAATCCAAAATGTGGTTGACTCTAACAGACCCAAAAAAAAGGAGAACAGCAACACTGCCTGCAGCGTGATGAGACACCAACTGACGAGCAGCAGTGGTCGAAAAGAGAAGCAATGCATGTCTTTTTACCCAAGTCATTTACACAGTTCACACTTTAAAAAAAACGAAATTTTCTTGTGATGATTTTGACAGATCAGAATCGATCAGAGCTGATAGTTTGGATTCTCTCTGGTATTAGACATACTGACACACAATTCCCAAGACCTGTGGCAAAAGAACAGGAGCCTACCCACCCCCATTTAGTGTGCAATTCCACAGCTCCAGTTTCTTACTAGCAAATGAATGGACCTGTGAAGACCTTTAATGTGGATATATTGTTCACTGGAAGATTTTGTTACTCTAAGGGTGAACATTTATCTGTCCTAAATTTGTCCTCTCTCTGTAGGGAGGCCAGAGGTCAAGTTCAGCCACAGCACCCTCGCCCCAGTAAAAAACAGTCTTAATCAAGGAGGTCAGAGCCATCTGGCGCCTGAGCCACTGTCCTACTACCCTGCTGCTCAAGGTTTACTTTCTGTGCTGTGTGTACCTTGTAAACGCACCCCACACACTCTCAATTAATTTCTAAGGGCTTTATTGGCATGAAAGTCTCAAGAACAATGTTGATATATATATATCTGACTCTCTTCTCCCTCTCTTTCTCTCCTGTCATCAGTTGATTGACCAGACATTTTGGTTGCACGGGTGGAAGTCATTCTCTTTGTCTGTGGTCTGGAGCTCTATAAGTTCTCTGGGGGAAAAGGATTATTCACCCCTCTAACACACTCTGTCTTCCTGTCTCTCTCTACTCCCCTCAGGGCTTGCCTTTGAGAGTGTCCCTGGATGCTCCTTCCGTTGCCTTCTTGATCTGATCCATCTGTGGCTCTCTCATCCCTTTTTAATTTTTTTCTTTTGGTTACTCCTATCATATTCCCTCTAAACCTACCGTTCTTTGTGTTTTTGTCTTACCCCTCTTCTTCTCACTTTCTGACATGCTGTATCTTGGGTATAAACAGTACTTCTAGAAAGGGACACACACGCACGGGCAAAGGAAATGGTGAATTGAGGCTTTTACAGGTGCGAGTGGAACAGGTTTGGCTTGAGACTCCAAACTCTCCAGCTGGAGGAAAGGGTAGGGTTCCCAGAGATGCACCCTGGTTCTGCACCGTGCAGGTGCATCACAGCAACACATCCTGCAACATCCCAAGTTAACCCCACACATTTATGCATTTAGCAGACGTTTTTTTTTCAAAGCAACTTACAAGTGAGGAGGTGATCGGGGGATTCCGGGGTCAAACCCATGACCTTCTGGTTGATAAGTCCAGGACAGCAAGGTCGCCAGTACGCCATTTGTTATAGCATTCTTGTATGCCCAAGAGTGTGTTTGTGTGTAATACAGAGATAAATATGAGAAGAAAGTTAAAGAGACATCAACTAGGTTGAATCTATAAATAAACAAAAGACTGAATTTTGTGTGCACAATTATAAACACATGCATGCATGTACACACACACACACACACACACACACACATATTCACAAACACACATGCACATCTTGTTCCATATGACTGTGTAGATGGTCTTCTTTTATCCCTGCTGGATTTTATCTGCTGGCTCCAGAATCAGTCCAATCCAATTTATTCCGTCCTTCACCCTCGCCGAGTCATTTACGCCTACTCTAATTTCCGTATCATTTAATTCTGCTCCCTATCTTCATCTTCCCCTCCCATTTTCTCCTGACACCACATTTGGAGTCCTGATAAAAAACAAGAAAAAAAGGAGCTCAACTGAAAAAGTTGCCAAGAAGACACATTGCATGGTTTGTGGCTGCATGATGGGTTAATGCAAGAGTCAAAGACATGTGACTACTGAATGTCACTTTGGTATCAGAAGACGTTTTACTGTAAAATGTTTTTTGTCACTATAAGAACAGTATAAGCCTGCAGACACTACAGCTTGCAGCGGAGTCCTTGAAGGTGACTGTGTTACAGGCACGATTGTCTTTGCATGTAATATGTAATCAAGTAGGACAGTAAGCTTTTACATTACATTACATTTAGGCATTTAGCAGACGCTTTTATCCAAAGCAACTTCCAAATAAGAGCTTTACATAAAGTGCATAGAATCATGGACAAAAACAACACGATGTCTTATCAAATAATATGAGTGCTGGTGATGAATCACAAGTGCTATAGGTAAGTACATCGCTGCCAGTGGCAAAATCGAAAAGAGCATTAAATCTAGAAACAGATTATGTCCGTTCATTATCATCAATCACAGTACAGCAACAAGCTGTTAACACCACACTGACATCAGCTTATAATATTAGCATTGATTTGGAGTCGTGTTTAACTGGCAAATGTAAGCCCATTATTCACTCTGCTTTGGTGTCCACCTACTCCTATATATCTGTCTCTTTCTTTGCTAAATGTTCATTCCACTATGTTCACCAGGTAGTCGCTGACTGTGTGTGGGGGATTTTGGTGCTGGGAAGGT
>JAVQJD010006064.1:0-34608 GCA_036023655.1 Nannoperca australis
CCCCCCCCCCCCCCCCCCCCCCCCCGTTATTTTATAACAGGAAGTCTTTCACTTCATCACTCCTGAACAATCTGTCTGTCTCTCAGCTCTTCCTCTCAGAGTGGGAGGGGTTTGAGACAGAGAGGGAGGAGCTTGCTCTCTGGTTGGCTGACCTGGACGTCCGTCTGACTCAGGTGGATCACCTGACAGGAAACACCTGCGAAAAGCTGAGACGGCTCCAGGTGTGTGTGTGTGTGTGTGTGTGTGTCACAGAATATATAACTGAATGCATCTTTTCCTACCTCCTGTGTGTTTATATATATATTTTTATGTGTGTGTCCTTCTAGTCCTTCCAGCAGTGTGTGTGCGTGAACTCGTGCCGTGTGAACGGCCTGCTGCGGCGTGGCGAGGCGTTGATCCAGCGCAGCCAACCGGCCGATGTGCAGCACGTCGAGAGCCGTCTGCAGGAGCTGCTGCACCGCTGCAGCCTCGTCTACAGCAACATCACCCGGACACACACACGGCTGCTGAGCATGAGACTGGTACACACACACACACACACACACACACACGGCTGCTGAGCATGAGACTGGTGTACACACACACACACACACACACACGCACACACACACGTATGTATTTCTAAGATGTTATTGACTGAATGCATGAAGACCTCATCAGATGTGACGTATAAAGTCATTAAAATGAGCTCGTCTTCCCCCAGGCTGCAGCATTAAACACTGCTTACACATAAATCTGAAAATAAATCATATGAATTATAATAAAAAGCACTAACGGGACATGATGAGTGCTTTTAACATCATGGTATTTTTACTTTGACTTAATCAAACTCGTCCCCCAGGTGTTTGAGGACGACTGGATTCTGTCTCAGGCTACAGACTCCGGTTGTCCTTCAGAGAGTCTTTTAGAGGAGGAGGGAGCGCTTGATAAAGCCAACCTGGACCTCCCTGCAGGGTGCAGCCTCCCTAAAGGTAAACCAATCACAATCAATCAAAAGTAAAGATCCATCATAAACCAACCAAAGTGTTTCTCCATCTTCCCTCTAAGATTTCAACCCGCCCTCCCTCCTCGACCTCCCTCCTCCTCCTCCCTCCCCGTCCTCACCTGCCCACGAGCACCTGGGGCTGGAGTGGGACCCCTCGGTCGACATCGGACGATCTGTCTCCCGCGACAACGCAGGTAGGAAGTCACGCCTCCTGTCGTCGTCTGATTGGCCAGAATAACACACTGTGTACCTGCAGACAGAACTGAGGGCTGCAGGAACGTGAGGCTTCATCCAAACCCGGTGCATGTTGGGGAGAAAGATTTACACCTTTTTTGTGCATCCTGCTGTCATGAATATAAGTTGTTTTTAAAGTGTGTGTGTGTGTGTGTGTGTGTGCGCAGGTCTATGTCACAAAGGCGGCGTGAAGAGGCGGAGCTACCTCAGCTCCCTCGGCTCTCAGTCTGACATCAGCGATGACAACCAGGAAGTGGAGTCGGTGAGTGATCAGACATCAAACGTCAGCGTTACTGAGCCGAACCGTGTGGAGTTTTCTCCTCCTTCACGTGTTCTGTTGTTCTGCATCTGACCCAGATGCTACGTGGCCCACAGGCTTCTTCTCTCACACACACACTCACACACACACACACACACACAGACTGCCTTCCAACTCCTGCTCCCAGCTTGAGGTTGATGACAATGTGACACTATAAAATGAACAGCACAAATGTACTATTGAAATATGGCCACCTATGTTGGAGCTTAGCCTCCCTACTACTTCCTTTTGCTCCATTGTGAATAACTGGATGAAGTCTTTAAAGTGTGGAACTTTTTCTTTGTCTATGTTAGGCTTCAAATGTTTTGTTTTGAGGTTTTTATGCAACTTTAGTTTAATTTAAAATGGATTATTAAATCACTATGAACAGACATTGTCATGAACTGTGTCACAGTGGCACAGTGAGACTCTTCTAAAGTCCCCTGCTAAACTTAAACTATCTAAGATGTCATGGTAATTTGTTACTTCCGTTACGCAGTCCAGCTAGGCCATTTCTAGAGACATAAAAAATAGCTGTTGTTTAACAAGCAGAACACCCTACAATAAATAAAACAACTTTGATTATTATTCATTTATTGTATTGTGGTTTAGTGTGAATGATCTCTGATTTGAGTTCAGATCTGTCCTCCAAAGGATTATTCCTGTCTAGAGTGACTTTATACATTTACCAAAAGCTGAACAGTAGATAGTAAGGTCACGTTTTTTGCAAGAACACAAACAGTCGGGTTATATTCATGGATGTCAGACCTTATTCGCTCAACTCAAGTTTTGACTTTTAAGCTTGTTATCCTCTCTCCATCATTTTGGACAGCATATTATAACGTACAGAGTGTATCAATAAATATTTGGTTAGTCTTAGCAATGTGTAGCTTCCCCTTTTGTAAAGAGGTAAGTGCAGGTGCATCGTTCAAACTGTGGAATTTTGTCACTGTGAGTTTAATGTGTTTATTTTTAGCGCTCATTGACTGTGCTCTGGATGAAGACTGATGTTGGATTCCCTCCCTCTGCATTCCCAGGGTCACTTTCCTGTTTTCTAGTGCCCATACTGAAATGGACACCATTAGCCATAGATTGAGGATGCTGTGGCTTCCTGTCTCCCATACAAAGTGAAAAAGCTGGTGATTTGTAATCCCTGCAGCGTCGTAGTTGAACCAATTTCAGCCTCAATTGACTGATCTGTGAGAATGTGACTGTGAGATAAACGAATGTGCTGTATGAGGTCAGAGGGAAAGCGGATGTTTGAAGTTGTACTTTACAGTCAGAGTGTGACTTTTTGCTCTGGTGCAGTATTATTTGTCTCACAAACTGGAACCCTGCTGAACCCAAATAGACATTCCCCTTACAGGTTTGCAGTCTTTTTGCATAGTTTTCCTCTTCCAAATTTAATCCATGTTTCCATGGAGACTGACAGGAGCTTACTTTTATCGGTGTGTGTGTATATATATATATATATATAATTTATTTTTAGATTTCTTTCTCATTTTATTTTAGATTTCATGTAAATACGATCTCCCTCTCGCCCTTTATAAAGCAGCATTAAAATATGAACACGACACTACAAGAGTATTAAATAAACAAAATATGCATTGCATTTCTCTCCATTGCTCCCTGTAAATCAGTGGTTTATTCACTAAGTGCAATGATGAAGTCTTAATTAAAGGTTAATTGCTCCATGCTTTTATACAGTAGTTGCCTTGTATGTCTGGAGCTCTCTTGTGTTCTGTTGTATTTGATTTAAGAGGTTGGACCGCGATAGCCCAATTTTTTGTCTTGCCACCAAATTACTGTTATCTCTTTGGCCCATTCTCTTCACCACCTTGCTGCGAGCAGCTGCATTATCATTATCTTGACACGATCTACCATCTGGAGAGCATACATTTTCTCCTTTTTCTGTGACACCTTCCTGTACAGTGTTCTTTTTGGGTCAGACTTTTTGGTTACATCCTATAGGTGCTTAGCTCTCAAGCCTTTTTCCTTCACATCAAGTACCATAATGTAAATATAATAAAAATCCAGCTCTCAAATGGCATGTGTTGAAACGGTATCCCTGTGTAATCCCTGTGCTAATAAACACTCTTTATTAGAATTCCCTTACTGACTAATCACCCGCTCACTCCCTAATAAAAATCAAACGCTTGGAGGGTTAGCATAGTTGGCATGTTCGACTGGTATTAACAGGTGTTTCCATAAGCCAGATTGACTCTGGTTGTGGGCACGCATGCTGAGTTTTAATAAGTCCTTTATTTAATTAGTACCACACAATGGATAATAACCACCTGACTTACTTGAATGCTAATTTAAGATTCGCTGTGTCTGTTTTAGGGTTTGTTTGGAATTGGGTACATTAGCATGTTGATAGGTTATCTTAATAGTTGAATATTATTATTATTATATTATTATTAACCTCTTGACTGTTTGATTAATAAAATGTAATAGTATAAATGTCCCTTTTATATCACAGCACATCATCATGAAGGATGTGTAGGAAGTTCCTACTTTATGTTCAAATTAAATTAAGCACATTAAGTAAAATGAAGTAACAAAGGTTCATAGTAGGATTACAGCACAGAGACACATGTTCCACTTTGTAACAGCAGGAAGTATCCAAATACGTAATACAAAAATACTCGGTGTATGTTTTATTTACATATGTTTGTGTGTACAGTACAGTGTGCGTGTTTGTCTGTGGGTGCCTGAGCCACACTTTATTCTCTGTTTTCAAGCTGATACAGACTTTCCTGTGTCTTTCTGTGGCAGCGGTTTTTCTTACAGCAGTAATGAAGTTGAATGAGCACAGTGGTGAGCGGCACAAGGAGGTTGCAGGTTTCAGGTTAATCCCTCGAGATAGTGAGTGAAGATAAAAGATTTCTTAACACTAATGAAAGAGAAAATTATAGTTTAACATTTCAGATCAGATGTGATTGAAGTACTTGCAGCCTCATTTTAACTATTCTTTTGAATATTACATTAAAAACTCTTTGCTTTATAACTCATTTGCATGAGGTAGAGAAATGAAGCGGGAAATGTGTAATTCTGCTACCCTTGGCCAGCAGATGTTCTATCTAGAAAACCTTATTGGTATGTATGAGATATTTAGATAGAACATCATTAACAGAGTGAAATGGCAATAAAAAAACAGCACTTGAATTAAAGACTGGAACCTTACATGACCTACACCAATCACAAAATGGCTTATGTCAATGGCCGTGCCCAGGGAATTGTATTTGTTCTCCCTGTTTATACATCTCCTGCTGCTACAGTGAGTTGATTTTGTGTGGTTATCATTTTTCCGGATATTATAAAACATATTTGTTCAGATCTGCTGCTCTGTACTAGGGAGTTTTTCATCTAGTTAAATGGAAATTATAACATCCAGTGATCATTTAGCTAATGCAAGGAAACCGCTTACTTTACCTCTGGGAAATTAACAAGCAACTAGCAAGCAAAACTAACTCTGTGCATGTCACATGAGAGTGGAAGAGACAAAAACAAAAACCAGAGGGTGGGCACAGCACATGCTATAATTAGCAGCTGTCATTATGCTCCTTGTATTAAGGAAGAAAGTTTTTTATAATTGTGCTTTCCGCAAGGAGCAGTTGTCTCCGAGAGCTGTCCTGGAGCCCATTTAACAACAGTAATTTGAAAGCATTAGATCTGTTCATATTGCAGCTGCTGGCAGAGTCGTGTGCGCTGGACATTTACCACAATATAAAATCAAACTCTTTTCCACTTTGCAGAGAACCTTTGGAGATTTAGCATTTCATGCAGGTAGTTAACCCACACAATAGGGCTGAGGAGCGGTACAGTATGGCCCACAAGTACAGCATGTCAGCGGACTACAGTCAGATGCCTAGATAGATTTGGAGGATCTCTCGTAGCATTAGCATAATTAATGACAGGTTTGGTGTTACACAACATCTGTCTGAAGTGGCGAATCTCATTGCCAGGTAATGAAGAGAGAAAGAAGGAGATGGAGGAAGAGGGAGGTGAGGTCCAGAGGCAGGATAGAAAGGCTGCAGACACAGACTTTTGTTTATCACCTGACTTTCCCACTAGTGCCACCATGAAGTTCACGTGAAATAACTCGAGTGGATTGTTGTGACATTCAGCACAGACATCCATGTCAGGACGTTCATCTCAGGATGAATTGTAATTGATTTGGTGATCTCGTGACTTCTCATCTTCAAGTCAAAACTAATGACATTCCAGCTTCAGCTGTACTTTGTTTTTAGTGCTAATTAGCAAATGTTAGCACTGACATGCTAAACTAAGATGGTGAACATTATACCTGCTAAGAATCCGCATGTTAGCGTTGTCCCTGTGAACATGTTAGCATGCTGACGTTAGGGCTTAGTTCAAAGCACTGCTGTGCCAAATTACAGCGTCACAGAGCAGAGCAGCTAACCTCTTCAGTACTGGGATCAAGTCCCTCAGGAATACCACTGACAGCAGCCCTCCCTTTTACTGCTAGAACCACGTTTTGGGCTGCTGTTTGACTGATTTGTCTTGGCTGATCTTTGATTACTCTCAAGGCTGTGAACTGCATTTGTTATCTCTTGCTGCTATTCTATTTTGGATTCTAGCGTTGTTATGGGTTGTTGCATCATACCAATAATGGTATTGAGCCCTCATTTTGAAACTAAAATTTGTGTAGCTAGTTTTGCTGTCTCAGTGGGCTATGTATATGGGTGAATCCCATTAGTCAACACAGGTATAATTAATGAATTCAAAAAGGTCTGTTGTTGCCATGTTCCACTTAATCACACGTTTGCGTCACATTAAACAGTGTTTATGATACCAGACTATCCATAGTTTTCTAAAGCATGTGATGAATTGCAGTCAATGTAAACTAGAAACAATTTCATGACGTGTTCAAAAAGCAAGAGCTAATGATGCCAATCACCATCCAGCTTTTAGGAAATATGGGAGAGACACCAAAATAAACCCAAATGCAAAAAGCACTGGGGTGTGGTAGACAGTAAACTAATTTGCAGGTGACGGGATGGTGTGAAGACTCTGGCATGAGGATGCTACAAGAGCAGAAAAGAAATACAAATGCAGCACACAGACCCAGAGCGAAGTTATAGGAGCTTTACAGATCTTGGGAGCAAATCCCTGCCTATCTATTAACCTGCAAGATAGTCAAGACTACAAGCAGGCCTCAGATACCAAGGTTGCTGAAGCAGACCCAGGGTTGTCGCACATTACAAATTTAATGAAATGGGCCTCAGAATGGAACAATTAGCTGCATGGAGCAATTACACTGTTTAGTAAAATTATCCAACTTTAGTACACTTGGGTACTAAGCAGCCGAGTGTACCAAATGTCTCTACATTAATTGATTCATTTATTCATTTATTAAGGCCCAGAAGTTCTCTTATGTCCCTCAGGCAATTTCTGTCACCTTGCATTTCTAACTCTTACTTACTTAAACAAACACACATAACAGGGGATGTAAATTGAGATGATGTAACATGAGATGTAAATTATATAATTACTTATTTAACTCACTATCTCGATTTGTTTCATGCAAGTTAACTGAAAGATGCCTGTTTGTTAAGCTGAAGCCGGGACTATTTTTGCATATTTATTTCGTGGTCAAACACGTGTGCAGTCCTCAACAACACCAGACTTGTTGACAGTGTTGGCATCGTCAGTTCTATTATCATAATAATAAAGAGTATAGTTGTCTTACTCTGTGCCCAATTACTAGAAACATCAAATACTGAATAAATAAGAAATCAAATGGACAAAAATGTCTTGCCCATATCTTTCAGTATTACATAATGTGTAATGTATCTTGTATGACCTGTGTCTTTTTATTGTATATTATATTTCAAAAGAAAAAAGTATAATGTAAGTCAAAATATGAAGTCTCAAGTTGTTGGTAGTACTTTTGGTTATATGCCTTCTGGATATGTCCCCATATGCTCAAAAAGTTTGGGATCAAAGTGAAGCAGTCATTACATTTTCATTCTGACTTGAGGGGCATTTTTTACGCTGACTGATTTGTATAGACAAATTATGTTTGCACGCTGTTATTAGATTTCAAAGTAGGAGAAGCCTCTTATGTGGAGTGGATGGATTTTCCCAATTTCATTCATCGCTGTGAATTAAGTCTGTTCATTCAACATTATATTCAGTCATTTTTTTATTTATATTTCTGCATGAAGGATGACACACAAACAGGCTTGATGTTTGACTCATTTCTAGATTTCAGTCATATTTTGAAGAGCAGGAGGGCCTTCTAATGCAATACTTGTATGCTTGCTATAGTGTGGTGTGTTGAGCTGCAGGAGTGGTTTGAGAAGTTTCTATGGACATTTCAATACTTTTTGCTGATGTGAAAGCTTTTTACCATTGGAATCCATTGGAACTGCCATTATTCCACATTGACTACAGCCTGGGCTCCATGAAAGAGCAAGCAATGAGCCTTGTACAACTACCTTCATAACCATAAGGGATAAATATTTTGTTCTTAAATCATAGATGTTTAGAGTGTCACTATAACATTAACAATCAGTATTTCAGTGCATGTATGCTATATGTTTTTAAAACTGTTGCAGTCAGAACATAATTTTGTTTCTTTACTTCAGCTGTTTAGCATGAGTACAGTAGAGAGAACACAGAGCTGTGATGGGAGATTTATGTGGACAGAGACCATGCTAAATGGTGCTGATCCTAAGTGGAGCTGAAAAATGTCTTTGTCCTTGTCCTTTAATTTATCATCTGGACGTTGTACTGACGCCAGCTCCCCTCCATCTGTCAAGCTGTCATTGGTCGCCACAGCTCTGTGATTATAACTTTTTTTTTCACAAGTTGACAAAGTAGGTGTTCCGCTTCAAAAAGATCCTGTTAGAGATGTTGCAGTGTGTAATTGCAAGATTTAGATAATAAACTTTGTGAGTTTCCATCCTCAAAACATTTGCAAAGCCAATTAGTTTATTTTATTTTTCAAATCCTATATTGTTTACATCCATATTTGCTTGGTTGCAGTCTGTAGCTTTGTTGGTGCATTTCTTGTTGGCACATTACTGCCACCCTCTGTTGATTAGTGAAAATGAGTGAAAATCAAGGGCAAGATGTAAATCAGGCTGCCCACTTGCTTGCACTTGCGTATGATGCAAACAAACTGGGAACCCACTTATAAAAACATTGTTCCATAGTGCTACTTGTGGTCAAAAACTCTACAAAGTACCTTTCAGTAATGCTGTTTGTGTTAGCTTAAATAATCATCGTCTCACTGTAAAACAGCTTAAATGTGGGTAATTTGTTACTCTGTTTTTTTTACTTATAAATGCACTTAGCATAAGTCACTGTCCATTAGGTTTTCATTATGAATGGGTTTGTCACCACCTCAGACACACTGACAAACCAGGAGCAAATATACTGTATCAAATGATTTGTTGCAACATGTTAAATCAATAATACATGAATTAGATCTTTCTTGGCCAGTGGCCAACATTTGTCTCTCTTTTCACTTTTTTTAGATCACAGTTCCTCTTCTTATTTCTTAGCCTTTGGTTTTTTTTTCTGCTAAATTATAACAGCATTTAGACTCGCTCATCGTCATTATTATTGTAAATATGCACTCAAAAGATTACACTTGGTCTGAATGGACATTCGGAAGGTAAATGTAATCAGCGAGGTAGTTTAATTTAACACATATTACATATACACCAACAGAATTGCATATTGATTCATGGAACTTGAAGATATCCATTACTGTCAATAAGTAAAAGCTTTCTCCATTAACTACTAATGTGCAGCTGATGGTGTGGTCATCAGAGAAACGCTAAATATGTTCGACGTTTTCTTTAGCTACAGCTGGAAAGGTGCCTGCTTTTTCATCACTAATTACCAACTTGTAGCTGTTTCCAGATGGCTATTCACTCCTGATGGTGACTGCTTAATGACATGTCACTGCTTTTTATGCAGTGAAACATCTAGGTTTCAACTTGCTTATAAATAACAGCCTCATGATTAATGTCAAGCCTCAGTCTGAAGTAGCAAGTAAACTTTTGCCTTCTTGAGTTCCTTGTGTAGAACAACGTGCAAAAAATAGATTATTTCATTTCCTTAAAAAGATATTGGTAATGTCACATTGATGTGACTTTAGCTCCAAACAAAATTTTCAGCATCTAATGTAGGATTTATTCTAAATGCAAAATGAAAACAACCTGATATAACAGCATTTTAATGTATTTCTCCTTATGCTGTTGTTGTTGTTATTGGATGACATGCCGTGCTAAAGAAACAATAACTCATTGACTTTCTGCTTAATTGCTCTTTCATATTATGTGTTATTACAGTAGATCTCGACAGAAGCAAATAACACTAACTTGGTTAACACTGAACCCTGCAGAAATGACACTGCGCAAAATTAGATGATGCAACGTTTTCTTTGTAGCGACACAGTTAAAGGGCCACACTTGAGGCAAAAGGTTATGTAAGGATATGGATAATTGCATGTTTTTATATCCGAGGTGAAGCAAGATAAAATATGCCTGATTACCCCATTTGACCTGCAATTTCCTTGAACTTTTCACATCTTCTATTTGAAGATGTTCGGCTGAGTTGCAGATGGCACTGGCACCAATTAATTTTAGGGAATCAATGAAGACAATTATAGATAATTTCAGGTTAGACAGCAGTTGAGGAAACTGTGTAACCACAACGTACAGCAACTGTTCTGGACCTTTTTGATTGTATCCCATGCAATTGTAATGGAATGTTTGATTTCATCAGCTGACTTTATGTAAAACGGTCTCTTAGTTTAGATTAAAATAAAAAGAAATTAAAATCATGAAAGTTTCAGTTTATAGGCCAACAAAGACTAGAAGTCCTTAAAGAGCTCAGAAACAAATGGAATTCCATGACAACAGTGCAAACTCCATCTGCTGAGGAAGACCATGGCACACAATCAAAAGCTAATGAGAGAGCTCCTAAATTGACATTTGCATAGATGGTTTTATCAACCATAGATATTATATTAAACCTATGTTATTAATTTCATAACAGGTTGCCTGTCTGTGGATTAACAGCTACATTTTTCTCTGGAGAGGCACTGTATATACAAACTACTAAAAAGGTTATTCAAATTATTGTGATAAGCTAACATTAATTTTTCTTGTCACATCTATCAACCAGGTAAATTGAGCAATAGCCTAGGGACTGTGTTGACCATCAGTCAAATGCCCCTAATGTATTCTCAACCATTTGAAGTTGCTATAATAAGCAAACGGTGACAGTGTTATTTAAAACGAGTTCACACTGTCTACAATGACACTGTCGGAACCTGTCAGTCTCTAAGCTAACGTCCATCATTTCAAGAAGGGAAAGCTCTGGAGGGTAGACATGCTTGGAGAAATTCGAGGCTCATTGTCTGTGCTGAAGTGGCACTCTTGGGCACCATAGTGTATAGACACTGACTCTGCTTCTAGCCCCCAACAATTAAAACAAATCTGATAACAAAAATAGCCCCTTCTTCTGTCTGCCAGCAGAGTTTAATTACCCCAGTGACTCTTTGTAATCCCCCATCTCAGACACTGTCTGGTTTCAGTCACTGCTCTCTCTGATTCTTTCTTCGATCCATGATAGTTTAGGTTAATAGATTTCTTAGAGTAAATGCCTAACCTGCAACCTGCTACTGGCTTTAGAGGAATGTGAGAATATATTAAAAATAGCATAAATCCAATATCAAAGCAAAATCTTCCAGTATCTGCTGGGTTTTTTCTAATACTGTATGTTCTGTTTCCATAATAATCAAGTTCAGTCTGAATTTCAGGATATTTTAAGTAACTACATTTCTGTGTATGAAATACAAAACATAGACACAGCCACTGTGACATATTGAGCAGTTTCACACCTATGACTTCATCACACTTTATCAAAGCATATTTTCAGAGTGTTGTGGAGACAACAGATTGTCCCCGTCTGCAGACTCAGCTGCACACTGTTTGTCATTCTGTTACAAAGAGGAACGTTAACATATTCACTCGCTGAAAAGGACTGGAGGGTTGGTGCCAAAAGCTGAAATCCTAAAAACTATTGAGTAGTTGGCTGTCAGCTTCATTCTACTATAAGCAGCGGTGCTCCCTTTACTCAACACACCATGATACATACTTTAGATTTCAAGCCCCTATATGATAACCTTCTACTATTATACTGTGCTGTGGTGGTGTGTAGTGGGAATAAGATTCCCTGTCAAACCAGAGTGAAGACACAATGACTCACAGCTGGTTCATCTATAACAGTGGCATGTCATAACGTCCAAAAGTCATTTTGCCATAATTTTGGCGATTTATGATGTGCATTGCACTTTGTAGGGGAATGACACTATGGAGAGAGATGAGGATCAGTCTTTCAGGCAACACTAAGCCCATTTCCCCGCTGTGTTCTCAGTGCTTGTGTCACTACAATAGGATGTGATGAATTAGAGTTTGTCCTTGCTTTGTTTGGATGCTCAATTGACTTTTGTTTTGGGAGCCTCAACAAATATGTTTGTGTTCTCTCTAAATGTACTCTACTAGCATTAAAACATAATGCGTGTGATTCTATAGATCATTAAAACCTTGGATTCTACAGATTTATGTGTGCAGGTTAAATGTAGAATTTATAGTTTCTCCATGTATTGTATATATGTATATATGTTTTATATATTATGTATATATGACTGTTGGTTGTCAGGTTCTTATGTTGAATTCATTACATTAACAGCACCTTTATGCCAGCTAAAACAGTTTTGCTTGTCACATTAACATAAAAGTTATCAATATCTCAAACATTTGGCATCCCATTACTCTTAGTTTCTCAATGTCTTTGTCCTACACTCTGCCCTACTCATTTTCTGACAAAACAAACCATCTGAGCAATCCTTTCATTACCTCCCGACTCACTGGTGCTGCAGATAACCATGATTAATACAAATACAGCATGAAGACAAATCTTCATGTCAGTGCTCTGGATACGCCTTAAATTTCAACTTTGCCTAGAACTACATTAATAATTCATGTCTTGCTCCATGCAGGTGACTTCAGGTATGTTGTTTTGTATAATTAATCAGTGTTACGTTCTTGTAAAAGTATTGTCAGAATTATTACCTACTGTGGAGCAGCATTGGAATACCAACAGTAATTTAACTTGTTAACCAAAGATATGACCTCAATTACTTGATACTTCATTAGATAACATGATCATACATACTTGAAATGCAGCAAACACACCCAGAAAGATTGAATCATCAATGCAAAACCTATTTATTTAATATAACATCTACAAAGATGCATAACATCCTAGATGTCTACAGTTATTCTGAAGATTTTTGTTTGCAAACTCTGATTTAGGCAACTGCTGTGAGCGCCCCCTATGCTAGAGAGCTGCTCATGCGGTCCATTGCCATGACAACCTGACAATGTAACCATGAATGCATTTCTAATTACCAAATTATGAATTATGAATACACTGCATTTACTCCATTTGCCAAATAATCTTCTGCCTACATTTAACATTTCTCTCTACTGCCCCACCGTTACAGCTCATACATACATACCAGTCAGGCAAAGGCACAGGAGAAGAGCAGAGTTTTTCATTTAGATTTGAAAGTGACTAAAGTTGGGGCACATGTGAGATCATCAGGAAGTTGGTTCCATTTGTGTGCAGCATTATAACTAAAAGCAGCTACACTCTGTTTAGTTTTGGCTTGAGGTACAACCAGCTGACTGCTTCTTAAAGATCTGAGGACCCTACTGGGTTTTCAAGCAGGAAATCCCAAAAATATGAAATATGTTTCCGTGAAATTTAGCAGACAGATGGGGCTTATGCCCATAAATTATTGTGTCAGTGATGTGAGTCTGGGATTCATGCCAGCAGATGATTAGCATGTTAAAGTCGAACTCATGACACTTGATTCCCAAGGCAATTTTGGCAGGGTCAAGAAATCCATACAGTATGGACACTATAGTAACATCTTATGATAACCAGTTGAAACATCAGCAATGTGTCATAGTTCACTGCATTTTGCCATATTTGTCAGTGTCAGCGCACTTAAGTACTCACAATAGCAAGTGTAAGTATGAAAGTACACGAACTGAGACACGGCACATGTACAAAATCTTTTATTTGAAGCAATGTGAAGAGATGCCTTGTTCAGATTCAGCTTCTTTTCAGTACCTTATCGGTGCCCATTTAAAGTGTATCTTGATATTATTTTTGATAAGATGTCTGCATTATCAGACAGAAACAAACAGAAAGACAGACAGAGGTAGAGAGGTTGGAAGATACTGTATTTGAACTGTAGGTGTTAAAAGTTGCCCACTAAAAGAGCACCAATAGCCGAGATTTCACATTTCTTCTCATTCAGATTAGATTAAATATCAGTCATTTTGGAAATGTTGGCTGTTCTGAAGCTTGACACATTCATATATCATATATTCATAGACCATCACATTAGAGAGGCTCTTAAGGCTCAGTAAATAAAGAGACTGTGATTTTATTCCAAGAGACTGTGGGTGAAAAAGTATTAACCGTATGAGCCTATAGCCCACATATGGAGGTAGCTGCTTATGTGTATTGATTATTCAATAATCAATACACAATACATGCAGTGAACAAACCTCAATCTGAAACTTAAAACTGTAAGCATATACATCATGTTACCATGGAAACAAAATTGTCACAACCCCACACCTGTGCTGTATTTATTTATTATTCCTTATATCTTGCACACAAAATGTATCCGTAAGAGTCTTCAGTGTGGGAGTAGAAAATAACAACTACATGAATATGATGTTGGAGCATGCTGTAATTACTTTACCAAGATTGGTGCAAAGCCTGCAGATTCTCCTACATCTGCCACTGTTTGCCTCTGGTTTTCTTTTTTCTTCTTTATTTCCCATTTTCCTCCCTTCTATTCTTTTTCTCTGGCACTCACTCACTCATAAAAGCATTAAAGTAACTGCACGGAACCATGTCGATGCCTATTGTTGCCAGTGCTGTCAATCCAAGACAGCTTGAACCTCAGAGCTGCACAGTGTTTCAGTAATGGGCTAAGACTTCCTTAGAACTCAGGTGGTGAGCCTGAGAGCGGTTCAGGTTTCCAGCTTTGCTCTAAACAGGTATGGTGACACCAGTTGCTCATTGGGTGGCAGCATGGCCTCGAGACTTGTAGCCGCTCTTAGCAATGCTAGTAGGTCACTTTATGGTAACAAATGATTGGCAGTTGTGTAGCAAAGAAAAGTGCCCAGTTAATTACTGAAATAAAGTTTGTACGAGCTTAATTTCTCCTGAACTACCTCAAACTCTCTCCATAACATGTCATCTTTTCCGTGGCATTACACCTTTTCTTCATAACACCATTTGCATTAATCTTGTGATGATCAGCAATAAATCCAAACAAAATCAAAGGTTCCACCCAGCCATCTGATGGGTTGTTTCATGTCAGGGCACGTGCAAAATGATCTTATATACCTATTACAAAACCTAAAAACATCCGACAAAATAATCAGAAACACCCTACAGGGTAATAAAATAAAAACATTTTGAGGTGCATAGTGCTTAGTTTACTCATACTTTATGAGAGAACTGTGTTTGAAATCACACCCTCATTCATTCATTCAGTACTTTTTATACAATAGACACTCTGTAGTTTGCTCTATAGTGAGCAGCAAATCGATGTTGTCATTTTGCGTCATCACTGAGTGTAGAGTTAAACAAAGGTAAAAGATGTGACACATTGCATTTTGGGATTGTTGCAGAAGTGTACATGCCATGGACACTACTTTTATATTCCAGTATAAGATATTTTGAGGGCACTAAACGATGAATACATTTTACTTTCAAAATTGAAATAGTGGAGCATAAATGAAGTGCACTATATAGTAAATGGTTGTCTTATATTTTAAAGTGCTACTCTTATTTTGTCCACCGTATCTATGTGCAGATACACTGCAGCTGCTCTGTGCATGGAGCTAATTGGATAACTGATAGGGAATTCTATGAGTCTATAAGCTGCCCGGTTGGCAGTAAGGTGGTGTATACCAATGGCAGAGCAGTTACAGAGTGTGTGCCATGAATTACTCTCAGTGACTGCACATTACAACAACAGCACCTACAGTGATTTCCTATTCCTCAGAGCACTGACTCGTAACACAACCCTTCCACAGTATAATTGGAGTCTTATCCAACAGTAGCTATTTCGGGCGTAAGAATTCCCAACTTAGAAAAACGGACAATGTACCTTTCTATCTCACAAGCACACACTTAGACTCTGGCACGCAAACATGGAATATGTCTACGTGATTTAGGAGAAGCAGAGAACACCATTTGTTTTGGGAAAAAAAAGTTTACTTTTTTTTTTTTTAAGTTAATTGTTGCTCGAAAGCCTCTTGTCAACCAATATATTTTATTCATACACCTGGGATCTTGATGTAGTCACATTTTGGGCTGTAGTGCATCAACAGGAGTTTGTGTCTAAGCTTCAGGTTAAATATATCAGATTTTATAGATGTAAAATCTAAAAGACAATAAAAAAAATAATTCTAAGATGTTACAAGTTAGTGTCTCTTAGCAAACTTCCCTCTTTCTTTTCGCAGTTTATAAATAGTCCAAATTCTAAAAACCAACGCATCTTCATTTTGCTTTAGACTTCAAATGAAATATTTGATATTGATAAATATCAAATGCGTCTTAATCTCGTTGATCTCATGGGTGAGGACCAGTAGCCTTCATTCAAGTGTGAAAATCCATCAACCTTACCAGTGAAGCAATCTGTCTTTAGTATCTGTAAATAACAGATCTGTAAGTATCTGTCTATAATTCATGCTTGTCAGTTTCTAAACATAAAATGGAGTTAGCTTAATCCAAGAATATGTTGCATATGTTATATATAAAAAGCCATGTACTGTATGAATATTAAGCATGTTTTCTGAGCAGATATGTTTGCTCCAGATGCATTGACAGACATTTGAAGTTACAGTATTGCAAAATAGGAGTAATCCAGGTGCTGAGCCGAAACAAAGCAAATCACAAAATAAACAAATACATGTCTTGCACACTGCAGGGCTCCAGTATTCACTATTTATATTTATATACTATTATACTAATATACTATTTATAAATTGCAGATATTGGAGCCCTGCAGTGTGCAAAACGACAATTTAGAAGGATAAAGCATGATTCATGAATCCTAAAGACTGATATTAACCCATTTTGCTAGCCTGAGGAGAGCAGACTAATGAAAGTCACTCAGAAGCTATGTTTCTGATGAGATATGGGAGTTTAAATAATCTGAACTGGCCAAAGGATGGTCTTTCTGGTTTGATTTAAATCCCTGCAAATCCACCTGTACGATCAGAGTGCATCTAAAGTTAACTGGCAGATTTGAGCTGCAGAAGCTTCAGTCCTTTTTTTGTGACAGTGAATGATGTTGATTGTAATCTCACAATAACTGCAGATCTGTCTCTGTTTCATTTGTTGGAGTGTCTGTCTTTTTCTCTCTCTTTCTTTCTGTCACTTCCTTATAAATGAAGACATTGTTCAAGCCGTCCATAGCATCCAAGAACTGAGTTGTTACTGCCAGACAACAGCCTTTTGCATGCTCCATGCACAAGGCCCCAGAAAAAGTCTTACACGGAGCGGGAGGGTTGGAAATACACAACTGTACACAGTTTAATCACACACAGACAGACAGACGGCCCACATTGTCTGTCTGTAACCTTTAACCCTTTGTTCCCAGAGAGGCAGAGAAGGTCCAGATTCATGACATAACAAGCTGCTGGAGACTGTAATCTGCCCTTTTTGTGCCATCTTTTAAAACTAGGCAGCCACTGATGAAGGTCAGCTTGACTGTGCCGAAGAGGATGAAATTAAATTTTGATCCATCTGTTGGTTTTGAACCACCTCTTGTAGTCTGACACAGAACTTTTAAAGGGACTTGTGGACATGGAGACACCCGGATACTGCAGGTTACAAATATACTACTAGACATGCTCTTACTACCCAACTGCATTAGATGGTTGTTAATCATTTACATTACAATGGCAGCAGAAACTAAATGTGAAAGCCAATATATTCTAGATCATAACAAAACTAAACAACAGGTTGTTGGAAAGTCCGGTGGTTTTCAGAGAATCCTCTGAGTGAGTGCGCACCCTGCTGGTGTGTTTCTCTGCCTGTCTCTGCAGTGCTTTGTCTTACTGCCAATCTTACTCACTCACTCAAAACTGATACTGGTGATATTTTCTGGCTTACTGACATTTTGTCTGTGGGATGTTTCTTTGTAATGTCATTTTGGTGGACTGGATTTGAAGCACCCCAAAATAAAAAGCCTTTCATGAACATAGTGTTAGTCATCATATATGGCTGAATAGAACTTTAAACATACAAACAAAGAGTGATTTGCAAGATTCATAAATTATCTATGTATGTACTTGCACATGCTCTTTTCAACCTGTACGACACTAACAGTATTTCTGTTTCTATGTCAGCTATTCAAAATAATATAATATAATATTACATGCTGGAGTAGTTGTGTTTATTTCAGTAAACATATAAACATGGAACATACTGTAAAGCACGGTGTGTTGTAGGACTTTACTATATTAATGTGTTTATTTGTTTTCCATCTATTGTGGAGATGATTATTGTCTTACACGGTGCCTTTAAAGAGTATTCACACCACTTGGAAGTTTTTATGTTTAATTATTTAACCGTAGCTTTTGGCAGAGTTGCTTGTGTGGCACTTGTAGGTCACTTGTCATGTGAGGGGTGCTGTCCAGCCATAAGCTAACCTCAATTCAGCCAATATAGGGGGTGGGGGGGGTCATTGGCGAGCATTTTTTGTCCTCATGTTGGAGGTTTTGCAACAATTCTGACTCACAAAAAGTTGGACTTTAAAGATATGGTTTTTATACTATAATCAATTGAAACCCCTTGACTACACACTATAGAACTAATTGTGACTTCTACAGTTGGAAGCACCAGTGATGATTAAGGTGTGTCCTGTTAAAGGAGGTGAATCCTTATGCAAACATGACTTTTGTATTTTACATGTATGATTCATTTAGATTACTTTGGAGAGATCTGTTTTCACTTTGACATTAAAGAGAATATTTCTTTTTTGATTGATCTGTGTCAAAAAGCCACATTCAATCTTTGATTCCATGGTGTAAAACAATAAAACAGAAACGTCCATACTCCATGCACTGTAATATCACACTTACTAGACTAATCCAAAGCACTCAATAATAATACTGCACATTTCCATAAAAAATTATATAAAATAGGCAAATTACTGTAAATCAGAGGGCTCCAAATGTTTTCATGTCAAAGACCCTGGTGGAATTTAAATCGCTTTGACAGGAGGCCACATATCTGCTTTGGTCCAACCTGATATGTACTGGTTGAATAAGAAAAAATGTGATAAAAGTTTTTATCAGGGCTTTTTATTGGTGAATGAACCTGTGCGGTCACGCCACAGCTGCACACTGCACAGCGTAGATACTTCATGGACTAGGCTACCAGATATTACCAAGTAGTATCGGATCCACAGATACTACGGCTACTGCGTTCCATCAATGACATTATACATTTTGGAAAGTAAAAAAAACTAAACAAGTAGATCTGAGCAGCAGCGCGGAGGCAGGCCACTAAGAGGTTAAAAGAAGGGAGGTCATTTGTGGTGTTCGGTCAGACACTGATAGGTCACCGCTCAGTGGTCTGCTCTCCGCGGCTCTCATCCGTGAAGTAACGGGCTGCGGGTCTCCGCCTCCCAAGATGCACTGATTTGAGTTTGCCAAACAAACCGCGGCGGCTTCACCGGATGTGTTTTACCGGCCAGCATGGATGAGTAGCCTGAGCCTGCCGCGTCTGAAGTTATGCTCCGGGTCTGGCGGGGTGCGAGTCTGGTGGACGGACAAGTTTGTGGAAGTTGGCGAGGTCGACTCGAAGGTAAAAAAAAAAAAAAAGAAAGAAAAAAGCGCACCTCACACACTGATGAGACACGTCCGGTTACGTCTGAGACTTGTCTGGACCTGACAGCAGGCCAGTTGCTTTGTCGATGAACCTGAAGCACACAAATCCAGAACGACGCCAGTTTAGTCGGTAAAGCAGTTACAAGTTAAACAGTCGAATAAGTGCGCGACATACAGTAGATTCGCTGTTTATACGTCGACATCGATCATACAGACAGATTAAGCAGTAGGGTCGGCCTTCTGGGTAAACAATGTATTTCCCGACAGCAAATATACACCCCATACACCGGAATATGTTCCAATTCCCGTCGTCATCGTTGCACTTGCTGTCTCGGTCCAGTTCCTGCTGCCTGTCTGAGACAGATGCTGCGGTGTTAGCATCACCAAACTTTATGAAGTGTTCAAAAAAAACAGAATGTATTGTTCTAATATTTAGCCTACCTGCTGTGTTTGTGCTATTTGGACCCTCTTAACTCAAGCTATCTTAACAATGGAAGATCAGTCGCAGGGTCGTGGTTTCGAGCCCAGGCTCCTCCTGGCACCTTGATGAGACCACGAAAGTTGTGATGGTGTGTCCATTCTACATCTTTTAAAATGTTGTTTTTAATAAGGGATTATAATTCCAGTCTCAGCTTTATGTTGCCATTTTCAGTTTTTTTTACGTTGTTTCATGTGTAGTTTATTTGCTTAAAAGTGCAAAATGTTTCCTTGTTTTCTCATATATCAGTCAGCGTGCAGTATTGACCATGCTGAAAAGAACAACACGTTTTTACTGTGAGAAGATAGGCCATAACTTTAAACACGTAGCCCTCCCGTCGAACAATGATTCTACTTGTTCCTGGTTTTAACCTTGACATTGGTTGCAACAATCACTGGTCTGTACTGTGTTCAGTAAAAAGTTGTATCAGAAAATTGTAGGGCTGCAACTGACAACTGTTTTCACGATTAATCATTTAGTCTATAAAATGTAAAAAGGATTGTGAAAAAGCTCATCACAATTTCCCAGAGCCCAAAGTGACGTCTTCAAATTGCTTCTTTGTTCAACCAACAGTTCAAAGACTCTTCATTTATCTTCTTTTGTCATAAATGACAAAAAACCCAAAGCAAATCCTCACATTTAAGAAGCTGGAATCAGCAAATGTTCTTGGAAAAATGTTTGCTTGAAAAAATGACAGAATTAACCAATTATCAAAGTAGTTGACAATGAATTTCCTTTTAATCTCTAGAAAATTGTGGGTGTAAGTCCTGTAAGTGTGTGTGTTTGTAGCTACTTGTACAAGTTTGCTAGTGTGAAGGTTAGATTTCAGCAGACACATAAATCCCCGAGCTGAGCAAGAATTAGTTCAGATCATAAGAGTTCTCTCTGGAGCCACCGGTGGTTTTGGACGCACACTTGGGACTTGCTGACTTCTTTTAAGGTAATAGCCTAGAGTAGGTTACAGCTGTATTGAGCAATATTCATAGGCTGCGTAGAGAAGTCAGTGCTGGGGGTAGGTAGCTAGGCTATGAAAACACAGGCACTGCTCTGGTTCACCTGTCCTGATCAAGTCACAGATGTCTACATGCACATTGTGTGGTGGTGACTGTAACAGACTCTGATCCTTAGTTAGTTGGTTTTACAATGTGACTGCCTCCAGCTGTTTGAGAGAACATGTTTGCAGTGTTATGCATAAGCAGGACAGCATGTGTTGAGCAAAACTCTTCCGGGGGGGACTCGAGCAGAATCTGCAGTTTATCCCCCACGTGTCACAGCAGGATCTTGTTTGTGTGTGTGAAGATGCATAAAGATGCATTTCTGACATTTCTTTTTGTACAGCATGAGCAGGTGATATTTCAAACTAAAAGAGAAACGGTCAAAATAAACAGTTCAACATTTTCAGTTCCACAAACCCTTGATTGCCATACTCCTTTCAATGTCATAACCCTGGGATTTGTTTATTGTAGCTTAGCACCTAAACAACCTATTTTGTAATACAGACAATACTTTACTCATGCAGAAATACAACTGTTAAAACATTTTGGGAAACCAAATCTCTCTCTCTCTCTCTCTCTCTCTCTCTCTCTCTTTAGATTAGACCACAATTAGACCACTTTGAATGCATCTCACAGTCTCATGTCTCTTGGTTCTCTCAGCTGTTTGTGCTTGTCAGGCCTGGGAAAATGCCTCTTAACCCCACAGGAAATGACAGTTGGTGAACACCCAGTGCTGGTGCTTTCAGTTGTTTTCACCTCAGTAGTGCTGTAATTAGTCATTTAATAGGTCGTGTTCACCGATGAGATTCTTCAGGGTGATTTCAGGTTTAAATTCTTTGGTTTGATTTTTAGGACATAAAGATTCCGGTTGTTTGCACTTGTTGATCATGTAGGCTTTATGTTGGTCAACGTGATCATAGACATGTCATAGATGACATTCTAAACTAGGAAGTCCCTGACCACTAAAATATGTGGTTTCAGTTGGAATGTACAACCTGAGGAGAGGTAGGGTTACATAGGCTTATATACTGGCTTGGGTGTGGGAGGCACTGGCATGCTATAGGTTCTGTGGATTTTTTGTTTTATCGTCAGTGAATCAGTTCTAGAGAATGTGTAGGTTTTGTGGGCTGTTTTTTTTTCGTATTGCCTTTTTTATCTTAGTGTTGTTACTGAACAAACATTTCATCCAACATCCATTTTTTGCATTTGTTTGATTTGACACTACATCACATTATAATAAGAAGGCTTTCAAAGGGCTTTCAACCATCAGTTGGAATACCTGACAAGGAGAAGTAAATACATTAATTCATTCATTCATTCATTTATTCATTGAAAAAGTAATAATAAAATAAATAAATAAAATAATTGCAATTCACTGGATTGGGAGTTAATTAGCCAGTTATGAGAAGTTTAAGCTGTGAACATGAGTTGTGAGCATGGAGGGAATAATGAGCACAGTTACACTTCCTCAGACGGGAGAAGATTATTATTTTAGCTGGAGCTCCAAAAGCAACACCTCCTGCTGGGTTTTGTTTCATTTTCAGTTTGAAACGTATGTAAAAGTTCTGACAGCATGGGCTGGTATATTGTCTTAAAGGATGTAATTAGGAGTTATCTTCTAAACCAAAAGAAGAAAATGCCAAATCAATTTACTTTTGATGGCTGTTGAAACCCTACAGATTTCATCCCATTTTTAGCTGCAGAGTTTTGGTCCACTACTACGATTAGTGCAGCGTTAGTGCAGCCAGATGGAAACCTACAGCCACATAAACGCATCACTCCTATTACAAACGCCGAATGTGAGAGGCAATATAGCACGGCGGATCCAAATAGAATGTATTGTCACCAGTGCATTAACTACCAAAAAAATAAAAACTCAAATCTAATAGAATCCATCAGACTCAGTTCAGACAAACCATTTTTGGTGCCCTGAAAGCAGCTTTTACGCCAGGGAGTCTACAAGTCATTCAGAGCTGGGGGTGCTGAGAGAAAGTCTATAGCATGACGTCATATTAAATGCTACCACAGACAGCAAACCAACATACTGTATATCAAAGCATATTCAGCTATGGATAGTTCACACACAGATTGCAGGTTTATTCCTAATTGGAAGACAATTTATTGTTTACAGCCACAACATATGGGCACCTGAACTGTATAATATACAAACACACAGACACACACACAGCAAAAGAAAACTATGATATCAGAATTAATTGAAAGCCACAATCCAAAACTCCACCTTACAGAGATGTCCTCTTGCTCTCATTCAAAGCATGTCGCACTGCCAGATTTGTGACAGAAACAATAAATAACGGAGAACACATGTTCTTTTTTGAGACATGGTGAAGCGCAGTCATGATGCCTAACTCGCCACTACTGGTCACTAATATGCATGATCCTTCATGCTACGTGCACGGAACTACGTGCTCTGAGTCTGTGCATCAGATACACAGAAAATACATTGAATGTTCGTAAATGAAATCAAAGATCATAAAAATAATCTTAAAAAGGGTGGATTTTGACCATTTACCGAACAACCATGTTTTATAGACTGTCTACGCTAAGATGCTACTCTCAGAAATGTTTTTTATTGATTTGTTTAAACCTGTTTGCCTTGCAGTCACAGCCCCCTGCCAGTAGGGGGTGCTGCAGCCCCCTCAGCACCCCCTACTTCCAGCGTCCCTTCTTTACTCTTTATCTTCCTTTGAACCTGGCATTTGTACCAATTTACCAATTGGTGTGTTTCAATGAGGATTGGACAGGCAGCCTTCTGAAAATGCTCAACTTTGTGAAGAACATGTACATGTAAAATGACGTATTGTTCTGACACTTTATCGCCTGTTTTTCATTCAGAACAGATTTGGCTATTCTAACTCAATAGCAGCATTCCCATGCATAACCTCATTTAAAAACAACCAAATGTGTTCAGTCAGATTTTTGTTTGTCTCAACTCCCTTTCATCACAGTATTTACTCCGATTCAGCTAATACGGTTCTTCATTACTACCACATAATACCACATACTGTGTTATACTTCACTATAGAGCTGTGCCTGTTTCCATAGTGTAACAAGGCTATTTTTAGATTACAGGGAGTCTAAATAAGACATGAAAAGCTCAAGTTTTGATCAGCAAGTCTCTATAGACGTGGACCAAAGAGAAGGAGGAAGCGCCCCTTTTCATGATGAGAACTACAGCTCTGATTAAAAAGGAGGCACTGTGCACATCATAATACATTATAGCATTTAAGTAGCTGTAGGTCAAAGTTTGTATATGAAGCTGAATGACAACCCTCAACATTTGCGAGGAAGCCTTGTGGGATACTCTTTGAGTGCTTGTTTGTTGCTGCTAATTTATCTTTTATGTTTGCCGTTCGTCAGTCGAGGTACAACGTGTTCCTTCATTTGTTTTGCGAATGTAGTCTGTGTGCAATTGGATGCCAAAGTGACTGGAGCGCTAGTAATATTCATGCAGTAGATTAGCGCAGCACAAGGTAAAGGTAAAATGGAGTGAAGCCTGTTACGTGAGCAGGGTTTATAATCTCATCATAGCTTCACTGTAATATTCTCCCATCAACCTACTGGCTCCACCGTAATAACGGACTGTCACCCTGCTGTGTTGCATGATCGACTCTTACATGAATGAGTAATTGCTCACTGAAGAAGGCTTTATGTGGGAGCGGGTTCTTTAGTATGGACCCCACATCGTGGCACATCAATATCATCATGCCTGTGAGAACGACATTACGCAGAGGCTGGGTATAAATATTTTATGTGAAACTTTTATTTAATTTTATTTGTCTCCTCTTTTTTCTTTTCATTCCCTTTTTGAAAATACCACTTTTGTTAGATGAAGGGTTCTCACATCCCACACATCAAACTTTCTTGCATGTTTAGTTTATTTGCCAAAGTAACAAATACCATAAATACACACAATCATTTCCATTCAATATAATGTGAATGTTAATTTGGTGAGTAACACCCTAGACCCATTTCAAAGCTGCTCTTGTTGGTACAAAAAGTTGGACTCTTGAGTTCATAGAGAGAACATACTGCTGGACCCTGCCTGCCTTTGGCACTTTCTGTTTTTGGTCATAGATGTCCTGATTCAGCCTACCCTCCGCTCTGTGTACATTACGCTCTCCATCTCCCCGCATATGGTTTCTAAAAACATTTGCCTACCAAGGAAAACACTAAGTGACTAAATATGCACTCTCTTTTGCATTTAAATAAATGTTTTTTCAAATGTGTTTTGGCTGCATGGCTTTACTGTAAAACTGGTGGCAGCCCCCCCAAATTGCATCAACTATCACAGCTGTAATCAACCCTTCACATTGTAATCATTACACTACAGTCTAATAGCCCCAACAGTATCTATACAGGTAGATACAGGATTGTTACAGCAGCCTCTTCATTGTTCTATTCAGATGTAATCCAGGTAAAGGTATTTTCCAGTCCTTAGATGCCCCATGTGTTGTGCTCTTGTAAAGAATTAATTTGACTAATCAGAGCACTTTATGCAGCATGTATTTTCATGAGTGTTAGTTTAATCAGCATACCTCTGTAATCTGCCCACAGTCTTTGGCATTGTACCGACAGGGACACAGTGCTAAGAATAGAGAAGGAGGGAACAATAGAGCTGAACTTTGATGGTCAGTAATGACACATGAAAAGCAAGCAACCACGTGGTTGTTCTGTACTGTGTAGCCATGACGGTGATGGAAAACTGTGATCTCTTGTCTCAGCTGTAACAGCAAAGCTTCTCCGTGGTAGGTCCATCTGTTGACTCCGCTAACGTATGCATGGCAAAGTGCACAAGGCACTGACACACAAGATGGATAGACCGTTAGGGTCCTTCCTGCTGTGCACTCTGTTTTTTTAATATTATTATAGTATACTTGCACTGAGCAGGTGTATCAACAAGCTCTCCAGCTAGAGAGCAGTGTTTCACAGTGTTTCTCTTTTCTCTGACAAAGTGGCTAATTTAAAAAATATCAACTCAAAGATCATGGCAGTGGCTTGAAACAACACTTTTTAACTACCTTCTCAGCACGTATACTCAACCATGACATCACCCGCTCACCTGACCTGAGTTGAGTCTAGCGATGCCAGAGTACGACCCGAGGCTACAAGAACGTGTGAAACTGTAACGAGAACCGGTGTCTTGCCATGATTAATGCATGATGTTCCCCTACTTCCACACTCAGCCTCCAGGTCAAAGTGTGTGTGTGTGTGTGTGTGTGTGTGTGTGTGTGTGTGTGTGTGTGTGTGTGTGTGTGTCTTTGTGCATTTGCTTAGATACACATGGCACATGTTTATTGGAACGTAAGCAGTGCCATGATGGAATATGCATAAATGATAGCCGATGATCAGCTGATGATCAGCCGTCCCTCACATTATACGGTGTGAAGGCATTTCACTGAGAGTATAAATGAGTTTATTATGTATGATTTATCTATTCTATCTAAATCATTTGTAACATTCATTAGTAATGACACAATTGGATGTTTTTACTAGAAAAATATATTGTTTTTCAAACATTTTAGTAAGTTTGGCTTCTAATTGTGGTTTCATTTTGCATCAGTTACCAAGTTGGTAAAATACCTGGTTGTTGAAGCTGAGAGTTGTTAACAGTTGTCGTATTAAATGGTGACCCTTCTGTTTTTTGTTAACAATAATCACTGTACAAAATATGAAAAAACTAACAAAAGTATTTAGATTAACAGTAATTATTGCTGAATTTCAGTCAATACAGACTTTGCAGATATGTCAGGTAGTAACCTATCTGGTAGAACTTGTTGAAGAAGTTTTAGCTCTTAAATATTTCAACTTTTGTCATTTAACATTGTTGAAAGATGTTTTGTTCCTGCACTCAGTGCAATAAAAATGATAAATCTCTTTCTTAAGTAAGTAGTTAAAAAGGTTTTATTTCTCCAAGAATGGGAATTTACACACTGGAGCACACAGTATTCCTGCCTTAGCATTGACCTTTAAACAGCCCAATTGCTTCAAGTCAAATATTTGTTAACGAACCTGTGCCAGCGATATACAAAGGGAACACGCATCGTTTGGCTGGCTGTAATCTCTATTACACTGATAGCAATGTTTGAATTAACAGTTGTATCTATAGTTCCTCAAAATAAGTCAGAGAATGAGAAGGAATCATTGCTAGTTTAATCTAAATCTGAGCCATTTAACTGACCAGTACATGGCTATTGCTTGGTTAAATGGAGGTCCATCTCCAAATTACCTTTTTAAGTTTTGATTTCAAAAGTTATTGAAAAGTTATCTCCTTGCAAGTTCTATAAACAGCCAAGCAGTCTCTGTCATGCTTTTTTCAATACCGTAGCATGGATCCTGCGATGATCCATGTCTACAATGATTCAATTTTGATTGCTGCAGATTAAGGTCAGTGTTCTGTGTTGGACAACAGATCAGGCTACACTGATGAACAGACTGACACAGTGGGTCGGTGTTACGCGGTTTGTAAAGTTAACATCCCGCTGTTTACGTGGAACCCTTTTTTCGTACATTAAAAAAAATATATATATTTGCATGCTATTTGTTCTGAACACAGGACCGTGATGCAAGTTATTTTTGTCTTATATTTCAGCAGTGCTTGAAATCTTTTGTTTAAAGTCCAAGTTTCAGGATGCAAGATATGAGTTTTATAATCACTTAAGCTGCTTGACTGCTGCTTTAAAATCCTTCTCCCAGAAAGCTTGGAGTAATTTTTGTCTTGGCCTTACATTATCTTCTTTTCTCACTTGTCCCATTGAAGAATGGGCTTTTCTCATATTTTCACTTCCTCTAGGCTAAATTATTGCATGATTGTGTTCCACAGTGAGTCAGAGCAACATTAAAACTTAGAATTATAGTGGAGACCACATTTGCTCAGATTCTGCCCTGTTCTCCTTTCTACAGCAAAGACATTGCCTCCTCTTTTAAGGGCTCTTTGACTCTGGCACATCCCGTCCAAACCTTTAGGTCAGATTTTAAAACTTGATGTACTGTACCTTTTTTATTGACTAGCGTTAATTTAAGTGGTACCATTAGATTGTATATTATTTCTGTGCAAACGGTGCATGCTCTCTCCTTTGTCTTAGTAGGCACATAACAGTTCCCCCTGCTATTTGTTTCTCACCTCCTAGATGCCCAGCTGAGAGAGCCATATGTGCAGAGCAATTATTCTAGTGATACTAATGGCGGAGGCTATGAGAAAGACGCAGATGGTTATATTTACAATTGACTTTGTGTCTGCCTTATTTTGATCCAAATCTCCCACAAGCCTCCCACTCAACTCTGAATGCATGCTTGTGTGATGGTTTCTACCCTGCCCCATATTTTATTTTTCCTTCTGTTTGCACCTGCAAAACTGCCAGGTGTGGTTTTGGCCTGCATTCAGCAAAGCTCAAGGGTTTATTGTTAAACACGCAAAAAATATACAGGCAGTCAGCACATTGGCTCCTCATTCAAGGTTAAACATTTGGCTAGAGGGTTCTTTTGTTTTTGGATTTGTAAGCAGATGTCCTCACTCTGGTTGCCCTTTAACCCATACAGATAGCCATCGCTCCGCTATCTACTACAGTACAGTGGCAGTCATCTATAGAGGTTGTCTGTTATCTCTGATTGTGTTTGTGGAAACTAACAGAACATTTAAAGGTCTGTAATACACTTGAGGCCGTTTTTAGGTACAAAAGGTCTTAGGGATCGATGAACTTGGGCTGGTGCATGGTGGTGGATAGGCACTGTACGTTTAATCAATCAGAATTTGGCCGTGTGAGTGTGTTTGTCCATCCCATCAGAAGTGCTGCCTGTTTCCTGTGATTGGTTATCATGTTATCTGCATACCTGTTTTCCTGTACACTATGCCTGCCTGTTTTGATTATCTGCCTGTGTGGTTGTGTGTGAGTGTGGCTGCTTAACTTGGTCATCATCGCCCTCAGCCTTGCCTGTACCTTGCAGTCCTGTCACCTCCCTCTAACCTGTAGGCATTAACTGCGTGGAGACGGCGACACACTGACTGACACAAGAAGGAACTCACCCTCCAGCATGGGCACAACACGGGCCTTCCTCCGGCCCTCCTCTTCCTCCGCTGCAGCAATTTCAAAATGAGCACAAAGTGACCATAAACAACCTGCCAGCCCTTTACACAACATCAGCATCAATATTCAAGGGCTGACAGTTGGTGCCTTCCTCTTTAGCATTAGCAACAGCAGCTAAGGTAACAGCTTTGGCAGCTTGGACGGTAGCACAGCCAATGTGTAAGCGAGTGTGTGTGTGTAACTTGGCCTGCCAGTCCCTGGGGAGGACCAGCAAAGGAGTTGTGTTACACTCCCTAACAGGCCTTATACATGTTTCATCTGCTGCTCTCAGAACAGAAGCCCCCTTTGTTATCTAATCCAGCCCTCTTCTCCCCAGCCTGAGAGACTAAGTTTACTGCCACTAGACTGCGCTTCACAGTGTGTCAGCCAGCCACTGAACTGATACATATCAACCAACAGCTGAGGCGCAGCAGAAGGACTTGGTCAGGCCCTGATATCTGCTATCAGGATTTCTCAGCCACTCTTTCAACCCATTGGCTGTCACGTGGAAAGGGTTTTAAAATAAACAAGAGGAACTGAAGGGGCTGAGGTCCACCAAAGATTGTCAGGAATCTAAATTGCACCTCATCTGTTCAGCACGAAAACCTCATCTTTGCTGTAACTAAAAGCCCTTCAAGCTGCAGAACTGCAGAATTTGCAATTCTTGTAACCACGGATCTAAAAAAAGAAGTGCATTTTGGAAAGTTAGTTAGGACCATGAGTGACACTCTTAGACCCCCTTCACTCCAGGTGAGTGTCCCAAACGATGTCCCGGTATACTCGGACGGAGGATGCAACGCCGTGTCAGATGGCTCCATGCGATCCAGCTCCTCAACCCCGACGCTCCGCCGCAAGCGCTTCAAAATGCGACGCATGAGGAACGTGCCCAGCGAGAAGGAGATCGAAAGGGGGCGGCTAACTGTGGGTCACCTCACGACCCGTTCCCACTCCGGCTCCAAGGAGTACCTCCAGCTGCCTTCCATCGAGATCACGCCATCCAGCGACGAAGACGCCCCTTCGTCCTGGTCGAGATGCTCCACGCCCAGCGCCTCTCCGCGACGTAAGCGTTTCCTGTTGAGGAAGTGGCTGAAGGTCCGGGAGAAGAAGGAGCAAGCCAGTGAAAGCAGGTTGGTATGGGCCGTCCCTACTCACCTCTCCCTGTTCCCCCTTCTTCTCCCCACATCTTCCTTAATACGTCCATGCTGCTTCGAGGCTCCTGCGACCTGCACTAATGTGTTGTATCATCATCAATTAAGGTGTTGCAGGTAGAGACTTCTATTCAGCTGGAGGTTTCTTTTCACCTTTCAGGGTGTGATGCTTGTTCAACAGCAAGCAACTTAATAGCCGCACACAGTTTAATACAAGAGGTAGTTACAGTGGCAGTGATCTTTTTAGTAGTAGTTACACATCCGGTCTATGGTATTGTAGCATGTTTTCAGTTTTTTGGGGATGTTTTGTAGTAGGTGTAGGGTGACGAGGTTTACTTGAGCGTTGTACTGGAAAACAACCTCTTTCCAGAAAACCCCAAATGACGCATGGCACCAGTTTTAAGGAACAGCATGTAGATAGAAATCTTTTAAAATTTCATCCTTGTGTTTTGATTGTTGGGCTCTACTCTTTTGTTTACATACGGATCAGGGAACGTGAGATCGACCCATTTTAGCACTGTGAAGGTAATAGGGCACGACTTGGGTCCGGTTTACATTTACAAGAAATGTATAGTTCACACACATGAGGTGCTATAACAGTAATTAATGGCAAAGATTGTTACAGAGTGCAGACCTCTGCCCAGGGGTCACCAAAGTCAACAGGCTGATTTGTCTTGGGAGACAACAAACAAACAAATGCCACAAGAGATACTGTAGGGTCATTTGAAACTCAAAAGGTTTGCCCGATAACCGTACTAGAGGAAAGGTCACTGGGTTTATAAAATCAATAGGTCTCTTTCTTTGGATGCATGGTTGTGGGATGTAATGACATTCTGAGAATACTCAATGCAACACTCGAGGAAAGGTCATAAAAGGTTAATAAAGTCAATTGGTCCCCTGAAAGTTTAAGTTTTTTAACAATTTAACAATGTGGGAAGACAATCTGGGAAGGAACAAAAATATTAAATACAAAAACAACTCAGTTCTAGTATTAGATTTGACTTTTGAGCATGTGTACTGTATGTTTGGAGCAGTCCCTGGTGCCACAAGATATTGCATTGAGCTTAGAGACGTCATTGAGCTGCACTTATGGAAACATTTAGTTAGTTTTTCTTCCATTGGTAGAACTCATACTGTACACCAATTCCAATGTAAAACCTTCTGCTTGCTTCATTGTACTCTAATTATTTATGGGAAAACTAATGGGACGTGGCCCACTTTTATCATCTTTGGGACACAATGTACTCTTTTCACATCCGATGAGTGCAGCTCTTAGAGATGAAAAATGGAATGTCTGGTAGTTATTGCTCTTCTGTCTTTGCTGTATCCTAAGAGTTATCACTGGTAACAGATGGCAGACAGAAACAAGTTCACTACTGACTCCATCAATGTGTTATTTTTCTCTGAGTTGAAGACAACGTCTCTCCAGAGGCATGAGGGCATAAACCCGACAGCATCCCTGAGTGTGAAATCATTACACAGTCATTATCCAGCACATCTCGAATACACGCCTCTGGGTGTAATGGGGACCGTTCAAACAAGCATTCCTGAGCTTAATACCATACTGTGGCATTAAGACGACATGGCTCCACCTCATTCTGCTGTGTGTTACCAGCTGCATGAAGTATATAAAAAGACTCTGCAGGCTTCATGCAGTGTGGGAGTGACATAAATAATCCAGATCTTAATGTTTATCTTTGCTTAATTATTGATGAAGCAGAACAAGCAGGTTTTATCATGTAAAAGTTGCAGAGAGTGCTATATAGTTTTTTATCCAGTCAGCACTGATGCCCACATCCAATTATTATTGCTGCCTTGTGGGCAGTTTATTCTTATTATATTGCACAATAGCACCGTTGTAACAAATAAAAATGATCAGCTTCTGGCTACCTTATTTAGGTGAGACACTTTATGTTTTCGCATAGGCTCTGGTGTTATAACCATGCAGAGAATGGAGCTTGGTTATCTATGAAAACAAGTAAAAAGGAGGATGCTTACTGATGATGATGATGTACATACAATAAGATTCAGCTTGTGTCCTTCTAGCATGAGCTGCGCCTGCAAAAATGCACGGCAAGTTTCTATGTATCGCACCTTTCAGCAGCAATTCAATGTGCTTCCCATAACACAAAATGCTGAAAAAGCTAAAATGGTATGAAACAGAATAAACAGGGGAATAATAAATACAGTGCAGCTACAGTCTACATTAACTGACCAAAATGTTATTGTAATAAAAGGCAGTAGGATCATTACATTACATTTAGGCATTTAGCAGACGCTTTTATCCAATGCAACTTCCAAATAAGAGCTTTACATAAAGTGCATAGAACCATGATCGAAAAACCATGAGCATCAGAAACGTTTTACGCCTAAATTTAAAAGAGCTAGGAGTTAGAACAGACCTCAGAAGTTGCATGAGTTTTATGAGTTTTGACAGCAAACCTGTCACAGATGACCTGAGAGGTCTGAATGTGACAGACCTCTCAGGTCATCTGTGACAGGTTTGCTGTCACATACATAATAGCAGATTCAAATTGCATTTAGTTTCCAAGCCATTCAGTGCTTTAGTGATTTTGTAATTTGTTTGATGTGGATGTTAAAATGTAGGTCAGCGTCCAAATCTACTCCAAGATTTCTGGCTTTGTTTGTGAGGTAAGCTCACTTTAAATTGTTTACTAAAATGTCATTATATCAAATGCATCTTTGTTCAACAGTTCAGTGGTCCAACACATTCACTAGCTACGTGAGTTTGATGGGGTGTATTTAGTAAATAGAGGATGATTTATGCATAACCTGCAAATTTGTTCTTAAATATAGTATCTGTCAAACAACTATACCAAGTGGAAGGCTAAATCAGAGCAACACTGCATGACCGTTGACACACTGCACTGCCTTGTTCTGAAAAATGAGAATTTAAACTTTGCTAATAGCAGCAATTTTCTATGAATCATGATTTTAATGTAAAATCGGAATGCACAAAGTCACTACTAATAGCTGTCAGAAGAAGTTAAAACTACAATATCTTTCAGTTTAAATGGACTGAAGGAAAAGCAGAAAGTCCCAAACAGAAATAACTCAAGCACCAGTGCAGAAGTTGAGAAAAGTTCATTATGTAGTTTGTCCCACCTCTGTCTGTGTGGATTACGCTGAATTGCATTGTAATACTATTAAATCAATTTTAAAATGTTTACTCTTTGCAGGACACACTTCTTGCTGTATTTGTATCAGTTCATGTCTGATCTTGACGTGATGGTTAGAGTCCAACAAAAATAGCAAAAACCACTTGAAAATCATTTCAGTTTTAACTACATGACTGAGTCTTATATTATACTGTGTTCTTTATCAAGCCAATGTAATGCAGTGTATTGTTTTTACCTGAAGTATTTTTATGTATCTATTCCACTCATTTAGCAACACACTGGATCTTGACCTGCAGCTAAGATGACACTCATGGCTGCCCAGCACTTTGACCCTCTGAGTTAGCTTTTTATTTTTTTATTTTTTTACCACGGACTTTTTCAGCTGAAACGTTATTAGACGGCTTCTTAAAATTCCTAGTAGTTAAACTACAATTTGTCATTTATTGTCATTGTGACAATTTAAAAGAGCAATTCTTTTTATTACTTGCTTTGTGACTGTGAACGCACAAAATGTGCAGTACATTTAGTTTGTAGTTAATCCAGTGTACTAGCCAGCCGCTTGAAATCTGCTGATATTGCCCAGTTAATATACAAACATGGCAGAGCATTTATAGTTAATGGCATACCTGTGGTCTTTTTATGGTGTCTGGTGCAGTGTGACAAATGTTAACAAAGTCTTCTGCTCATGGACCTGGTTACTACTGTAAGTATTTTAAATATAAGACATAATTGAATGGATTTAAAGTGCAGTGCATCAGCGCTGCTATGATGTCTTTTAGATATACAGTAATGAGTGGTCAGATCTGAATTGATTTAAAGCAGCACTATTAGTTGTTTTGAGTCTGGCTGGTTCAGAGATGATTCTAAATACTGGATGGAATGTATTTCCTAATGCAGCTTCAGCTTTTCGTCATTGAAATGGCACATGATGCCGTTTTCCACTCAGAGGCATAAAATCATCAGGATATTTCAATGTTTTGACTTTAATCTGCTCTGGTCTTAAAGTGGAGCCGGGTCTTCTGGTCAATCAATCAGTTTTTGTCAAGCACTAGAGTTCATAGTCTTCACTGTTATTTGTTTGCTTGCTTACAATTATCATCTTAATCTCGTCATTCCAGTATTGTTCCTGTCTTTCTTTCTGTGTTGCAAGCACTGTGTGTGTGTGTGTGTGTGTGTGTGTGTGTGTGTGTGTGTGTGTGTGTGTGTGTGTGTGTGTGTGTGTGTGTGTGTGTGTGTGTGTGTGTGTGTGTGTGTGT
>JAVQJD010006069.1:0-15016 GCA_036023655.1 Nannoperca australis
TGTGAGTTAAGTCTGAGTGTCACAGCAAAGGGTCTGAATACTTATGATCATGTGATATTTCAGTTTTTCTTTTTTAATAAATTTGCAAAAATTTCTACATTTCATTTTTTTCCCGTCAACATGGGGTGCTGAGTGACATTAATGAGAAATAAAATGAACTTTTTTGATTTTAGCAAATGGCTGCAATAAAACAAAGAGTGAAAAATTTAAAGGGGTCTGAATACTTTCCGTACCCACTGTATATGCTTCCTTTAGGTAATATTATTAGGACGCACTTCATGAATGTTAATTGTTATGCAGATGGTACCCAATTATATTTATCGATCAAGCCAGACGAAACAAATCAATTGGTTAAAGTTCAAGCATGCCTCAAGGACATAAAATCTTGGATGACCTGCTATAGGCCTAGACCGCCGGGAGACTTCCCATGATGCACTGAGCTCTTCTCTCTTCTTCTTCATTTGTACACACTCATATCCCATTAATGCTTGTTATTAATTCAACTTCTTCCCCTAGTTTTGTGCTTTATTTGAAATGCTGCAATCCTAAAAAAAAAGATGATAAGTCCTCTAAACACAGGTGCATCACAAGGTACCATTTTATCATGTTGTACCATGTTATTTCCTTTGTTTACTAAAATCCAAGACTCACACATGAACTTCCTACAGCGTGCTGACGATTGGCCACTGGTCGGTCTTTTGTGTGAGGGGGACTCTGCAAAAGATCCCACAGATTTGAATCCTGTAGTTTCTCTGAAGCAGTGCTGTGATTAATAAATGTAGGTGACACCAAATAACTCATCTTAACCAGCAACACACAAGACTCTCCGGATAAATGTCACCCTTTTACCGTCACTGCATCCCCTGTAGAAACCGTTAGCAATCTGAATATGTTGAACTGTGATTGATGGCCACCTTTACTTCACACAGAACTCACTATATATATATATATATTTTTTTTTTAAAGGAGCCAGGCATGGATTGTATCTTCTTAGGAAGTTTAATGATTGTTGAGTTAGTAAGCGAACTCTGGAAATGGTAAAAAAGTATTTTATTTTTCAACATACCCAAGTTACAGAGAATAGAAAATGTAGCTAGAAAACTTACAGTTGAGCTCCAGATTCAACCAAGTGAGAAATATGAATTAAATATAAAGAGCAATTTACATTATAAATTCTAAATTATATTTGATCCCCTTGATCTTTGGACTCACACTTTGAGCCTTTACCCTCAGGGAGGCGCTATAGACAAGAAAGAGCTGCCAAACGTGTACAGCAAGTCCATTTTCTTGTATTTATGTTTTCAAATCATGCCATGTTTTGTTACTTTGTTCTGTATTGTTTTAAACACTATTTGGTAAAGCCAAAGACAATGTTTCCACAATGTAGACATTGAAGGTCCAAACTAAGTAACTAATAACCTTTTAGTGGTTTAACGCCACTTCTCATGATGTATGACATAATGCACTTTTACTATACGTGTCTTTATTAGCCTAAGAACATGTTCTTAACTAAAACCTGCAGCTGAAGTGAGTTGAGGAGCTTTAACCTTCTCTACATCTCTGGTTAGCAGGATGACAGTTGATTTCTTTCTAACTATAATGAAAGGTAACCTGAACCTTTATGTCAAAACTAGCAGGTTGTTAAAAACTGAGCTACCACTGGGAGGCGAAAGAGCTCCACTGAAACTTCTGTTGATGTGACACCAAGACTCTGCCTCATGATTGTAGTCTGCAGGTTCTTAATTAAACCATCTCCAAACATCCATGAAAACAAGCAGGAATAAGCTTGAAAGTGGGTAAGGAAGATTTCTCCTGTGTTATCAACCTCAAGCTGGTGCCTCTGGTGGCCCCTGCACGGAGAGAGGAGTTTGGTTTATGTGTCAAGTCAGTCACAGTGGAGTCTCTGGAGCTCCTGGGCAGCGGCCTGTTCAGTGTTTCGAGTTGCCACTGCAGAACCAAACAAGTGCAGTGGGCAGGTTCCTATTTTCAGTCTAGCATGTCATAACAGGAAGGTGGGACTGGAGTCTGCAGGAGATCCTGTATTTTTTTTTAAAAGTGAGGCTCATAAAATTGCTGTTGTTTAACTGGCACTCAATCTTAAGAGACAAACCCAACGATGTTTTATTGGGTTTGTGTTGATGGTCGTGTGCTGTATTTACCTGGTTGCAGGTGAATATTCATTTGTATTCATATTTATACAGTATTACAGTCTCAATTGTATTTATTTAATTACTTTAATATATGGCATAAAGTAACTAAGCTAAAATAACTAATCACCATAAATTAAAAGTATAATATGACATTCAGGACACAATATATGAGGCCATATTGAGCAAATGGAGTTGTACTTTGGGCTTGTTCTCTACCAACCCCACCTCAGGGGCCCCTGCACCACCTGCTCTCTATATATTTACACCCCTGCACCACCTGCTCAGCAGCTTACAGCATACAGACACACTTAGAGACTAGCTGGTGAACATAGTGGAGAATCTGGCAGCTAAAGAGCAAGATATTTACCTCAGGAGGTGGTGGAGACCTAAAACTGACGTACAAATTAAAATTAGAAGCCGATCGATCAGAGCAGTGGCAGGCAGTAAGAGAAGTATTTGATACCATGAGCCAAGAGTTGGACCAACTAAGTAGACTGAACAATCTGGGGGAGAGTGGAGGTGAAGGTTTAAATCCTGCAGCCCCGATCAGTGAATGAAGAACAGGTGAGGGGATGATGTCATCGCAGGTTTAAGTGTAAATAATTAGACTGTGTCTCTTATCACTAGTAAATTCTGAGACACTTCAGCGGCTCTCAGCTATATAAGCTTTTATTGTAAAGGAGTGCTGATAAGGCTGCAGGAGGAAGTGACAGCGAGTTTGGTTTCGACTTATTCTGCTAGACACTGAGTGCAGGAACAACAACCAGATGGTGGCGAAGCTGGAACCTCTGGAGTCCTCTGCTTGAAGTGAAAGCTTCCAGGCTTTGTTTCATTAAAACTAAACAGGCGCTGACTCTTCTTCACCTACTGTGCCTTATCCCCTCTGAGCTGCTTTCCAAAAGCCCACTGATGGATTAGATTTCCTTTTAATAGTAGCTGCATGCGTTGAATCTTTGTTGAATCAGACAGGCTCGATCTAAACCAGTAGCATGGCCTTTGTTTCCTATATTTACATCAGACGTGCCACTGTTAATGAAGGAGCTTAATGTTAAAGCCAGATCTGATGAAATGGATCTTTCATAACAGCATTTTCCTTCACTTCTGCTTTAAAACTTCTTTCCATCACTGACAGAAGAACTCGATGGGAAAAATGTGTATTGAGGAAGTTATTGTCCTTTTTTAAAAACTTTATTTTTCTTCAATTCAGGCCACAATTAGTTTTATATCAGCAAAGAAATACAAAACAAAACATGGCTGCACACATTTTATTTAATACATTTTTCCACATTGTAAAAAGCCCTTTCTGACTTAGCATATTCTTTTATATATAAGAATTAAATCAATACAAAATATGGATATCCCATTCAAATGTCAAGAATCAATTCTCAAGAGAATCAACAAACTAATGTTCTTACACCGATGACGTTGTAAAACAGTGGAAGCAAAAGTCTTTTAATCCTATTATCATTATATCGCACTATTATGCCTTGAATAATAATGAAAAATACATTGAGACATTTTACAAATGCAGAGTGCATTAAATAAACCAACTGTTTCTAGAAATGCAGGTAATATCTGTTTTGTTACATTACATGTAGCAGACGCTTTAATCCAAATGAACTTCCAATTAAGGCACAGTGTTACTTCTGGGGGGTCCAGGTTTGAACCTGCAACCTTGTGACTACAAAGTAATTCACTTGCTCCATCAGCCATGGTCCCACCATTTCATGTACACACTTCAGGTGATAGTGGACATGCTGAAGCACTGGACACATACGAGAGAGGTTGTGACAACACAACACAACACAACACCACTGACACTGGCATGGAAAAACTAAACATTTCATTTCTTTTTCTTTGCACAGATGAAATTAAACGTCTCGCTGTCAAACTTCTTGAACCAGAGATGTTCGCCTCGAGTCTCCATGACACCACTCCTGTCACACCCCTCTGGTTGGTTCCCTGTAGCCCAGCGACTGAATCCCACGCACTGATCATCGACCCAGAACCAGAACTCCAGGGTGCACGAGTAGCGAAGGCCCAGCCACACAAAGGGAGTGTGGGCCTTCTTGGCCTCCAGCTCAGCCCAGACCTGGGTGTCATTGTCGACGATGGAAGCCAGGGTTTCGTGTTTGTCCCTGCAGTACAACAGGGCCTCTTCCCACGTCTTATTCTCTTGGACCAGCACAAAGGGTGAATCTAGAAAAAAACAAGGCATGCACCAGAATACAATTCATCATCACTTGTTAATTAATCCAATCTTAGTGTGATTAGCTTGAACAATTAGCCTACATACGGTTTACAGCTGGATACTGTTGTAAACTACTAAAATATGTTTATTATAGGTTTTTGCTTTCTGTTTGTCATAATAATATCTGCTCCTGTATTATTACTGTCTTACTTTACGTATTAACTCATCTCAGTTACTGTATGTGGGCACTGCACTGGACAAGCAGCTCACTTTGTGGATGAGAACCTTTGTTTATGTAGATCTTCACTTCACACAGAGCTAAAATCTTATTTCCTGGTGAGAACACACTGACGTAGCGCCCCGAAACATCTGAATTACATGGAAAGTTATTCCACTGGTTTAGTTGGAAGTTTGTGATGTTTTTACACCTGGAAAGGCAGAATGGAGAGAGAGAGAGAGAGAAATCAGAAACAAAATCTGTATTTGCTTGCTTGGAAGTGAAAGATGTAAAAGGTAACACGTTCTACAGACACCAGCATCAACACTCAGTTTCCATCCACAAAATTACTCAAAAAACTGTTTCCTCTAATAGAGTAACCTCATCATTCTGCCTGTGTTGTGTTATTGACTGATGCACCGAACACACAGACTGTTCAAAAAGACATACTATACAGCTGGAGCCCATTGCCTTAAAACTATTGGTGCCACAATATACAACCAAGGGCTGAAACGCTAACAAAATGCATGTAGCTAGCTAAAAACATCTCTAGCAGAGAAGAAAAGGTATGTTGACAAGCCCAGCATTGTGGGTCTGTCTCAGTGACCCTTCTCAAGCTACGCTTCTGTGGTTAGCTATGGCACTAGTTAACATTATACTGCATAGCCACATGCCAGTACACATGTTGCATAGTGTCAACATGCTTTCGCTTAACTTACAGCAGCACAGTTAGCCTAAAACGTGCTGCACCTGTGGGTGAGTGTCAGGATCCTATGGTGGATCTTTTGACATTGGAGCTGTGAGTCTATGAAGTCTATGAGACTCTTTGAATGTATTCAACAGTTCCATCCTTGATGCATTAAATACTGAACATGCAGAAGCCTCACAATGTGAAATACAGCAATTCACAGTAACATGAAGGTGTTACATGCTGTTGCTGGTGCCGTTGTTGTTAAGAGAGTTCCCAATGTAGATCTGAGCGCCAGTTATATCAATATTCTGCTGCTGAACGTTGTAGATTCTGACGCAAGAAATCTTGTAGACTTCCAGCAGGTCGATCCTCCACCAGGAGTTGGGCTGTTGCAGAGTGTGAGCACATTGTGTCTCATTTCCATCAATAGCTCTTTCAGAAGAGAACACAACGCCTTCGCCTGCGTATTGTGATGACTGGGATGTTGTCCCGTTCAGCTTTAACATATGTGCGTTGCAGTGAGCTGCAGATGAAAAAACAGAGAATAATTCTCTTGAAAAGATTGTCCCTCACATATTTAGCACAGAAGTACAATTACTTTGTTTTGGTGCATGAGAGAAATGTGTAAAGAAATGCATTTAGTCCTACCTGCGTCACCACGACTTAAGTGTGCACTTCCTGTGAAATGCAAGATAATCATAAAAAAAAAAATCCTGTTCCCAATTGAGTGATACATTTTTGTTTTTAGGCAAGTCAAAGTCACATGGAAGCTGTGACACTGCATCTGAGAGGACAAGGTGGGATGGCTCCTCCTTACAAACAGAAGTGAGCAGCTATTTTATGTTGTAAATCTTCTCAGATAACTGCCTGATAACTGGGTTTAAAACACTGCTGCTGACAAATGGAGTGAGCTTTTCTTAATTGTGAAAATGTGAATTTCTGTACGTATGTGCATGTTTAAAAAAAAAAAGAGAATCTGATCTCAGTGACACAACCTGATTAAATAAAATGATTTATTTAGTTATTGCTTAGGAATACAGCAGTAAGCACAGAATGCTCATCCACCAGTACTCTGTCCCACAGTCCTACACCACTATCATTTTATCCACGATCAGTCATTTAAAAGGTCACTGACATGCACGTGAGCTGCTTACCAGTCAAGCACAGACAGATGAGCAGTAGCGTCCACGTCATCTTTACTGTGGAGGAGAAAAAAGAGCGACATCAGTCGACCCGGGACGACTTCAGTGTTCCCATCCCAACAAGATGCCAAAATACGTGTTGGTGCATTTATTTGGCGGATTAGAGTTAAAACTCTAACCAACTCTTCACCGCTCTTCCAAAACAATCCACTGATGGACGTCTAACTAGAACTAGAGAGCGTTGTCGTTAGAGATCCTGCTCTTTTAGAGCTCATTTGAAAGTTATTTATCTTGTTTCCGAGGCTCTAAATGGTTTGAGGTCGGCCTACATTACTAACTCTTTGTCCTTTTATAATCCTTCATGCCCTCTTGGATCCTCCACTGTTATTTAAAAAAAACTAAAAACCTTTCAACACAAATTAGGAAATCGGCAGCTCCGTCTTTTATATTTATGTTTTATTATTCTAAGCAAACCTGTTCTTGCTATTTCCTGCCTCTTCTTTGTTACTCATGTGATTGCTTGCACATATTTAAATTTATCGTCTTGTTTCTTCACTTCTGTTGTAAATTATTATTATGAAATAAATTGAGATCAGACATAAACAGTGTTTGTACAGCGTATAATTCAAGCACTTTCAAGGTTCCTCAACCAACAATTTCCAGATTCCACATCTAAAATTACAACTATAAATGGAAATGCAGTTTACAGAATTCCTTTCCACCTGCAGCAATCAATGTAATCGTCACTTTGTTTAACAGCTGTTAACTGTGACTGTATGTATTGAGCATGATTATTTAATGCTTTAATTTCCAGAGTAAGGGATCAACAGCAAGACTTATCCAGCTATGAAGAAACAAAACTTTTCTTTAAGATTACGTGGAAAATCAAAAGCATTCAAGTGGTTCTTTTTCCAAACTTTCAAGACTTTCTACGATTATTGTATAACATTTTCTGTTAAACTACACCGCTGTATCCACATCTGCAAGAAAGAGAACAGCTGTTTTAAGCACTCTGTTAAACTACAAAAGTCAAAACAAAAAAGACACTTTATGTTGTAGTAACCTCACTCACTGGTGACCACTCAGACTCCAGCTGTTATTTCACTATTCAAAGCACCTCCAGACTATTTTTCCAACCCTCTTATGACTCTGGTCCACCTACGTAATGAGTTCATTATGGGTCCACATAACACATGCAAATATGTCTGCACTACCTTGATATTTGCGTCAACAGAGGAACTGTCATTTTCATATACAAATCTATTCCAAATCTATTTAAATAGTGTTATTTGTCCCGTTGCTGAGAAATAAATGTGATTATTAGTTTTATGTTACATTTAAACAAGTGGGACTTTTGATGGACTGTGAGACAAAAATGAGGAAACCAAGTATTTTCAACACTTGTACAACAACAGCTGGGATTTTCACAAATTGTCTCACAGCTGGTAGCTACAAGCTGATGATTGCAGGGACGGCAAAAGGACGTTTTAGCTTTCTAAAGCAAGTCTGCAGAGGTGAAAACTCATTCATACCGTGTTTAATCAAAGTTTACGGTTTTAGCACATTTCAGATGTTCACAGTGTTGAAATATCTCAGTGGGAGAAGGACATGTCAGTTCTGTAAAAGACGGTTTGAGGAGTTTTAGATCGTGAACATTGGAGGTGGAAACACCCTCTTTGGCCTACATCACAATACGCAAGTACATGCTAACATTACAGTACATCACAGTAACTCTCAGCTTCTTACACTCCTGTTTTTTTTTTATTTAAAAGACAAATAGATCTGCAACCACAACACAACAGAGTGGCACCATAAGAAATATAATATAAAGCTTCCGTACTTTATTCTTTAAGTCTCTGAAGAGATGTTGGACTCCCAAAAGTGGCGACATACAAAAGATAAACAAGCGCACATCAAAAATCACTCTCAAACTGTTGGTTCAAACTAAGTTCCCGCCTTAACCGGGCAGAGAGCCAATCATAGTTTAAGATTAAGGGGTGGCCGCTGGGTGGCCAATCAGATTTCAGGTGTGGTGCCACCCCTGACTGCTCCCTGGGCACGCCCCTGCTAGCAAAGCTAAAAGTGTTGATTAATGAGGAACGAACCAGTGTTCCACAGCTGGAAATGATGTACGCTGGGCAAGAAGAGCAACTTTATAATGTGCACGTGATCAGAAAAAGAACTGGACAACATGAAAACAAGCATATATATATATAATATATAATATATACAATATATAAAGGCTTTTTAATCATTTTATAATAATCACTCAGCCCAACATGCACAAGTGTAATTCCAGCCAGAACAAGAAAGCTGCAGCGGGTGTGGAGGTGCATAATGAGTGTGTGTGTGGATGGAAAAGCAGCAGCAATGAGGTCTGCAGCTGATATCAAATTCAGGCTTTAGTAGAGCTGCCCACTTAAACTGCTGAGGACTCAAATGAGCATGTGCCAGACTCACTAAAGTTAGGTTTAAGGTTGCTGCTGAGGGTCAGCCAATTGAACAAGTTGGGGTTTGAGTCTGTGCCTGCAGCTGACAGGTTGATGCAACAAGGTTAAGAAAATATCTCCCTCAAACAAACGTGTTATCAAGCTAATTTATTTCCAGGGTTGAGGCTGACGGATCCTGACAAATACAGGTGAGAAACGTCAGTTCAGTCAGACAACATGTCAAATCTTATTTAGTTTGTTTATTATAGCAGCAGAACAGAGTTTGGCGTGTAAATATGTTAAACCCCCCCATAGCCGGAGCCTGCAGGTGGAAGGTGGAGCTGAGAGAACAGGCAGCAATGCTGGTGCAGGGCAGCAGGGAGAGATGACCCCCAAATTGGGAAGGTGTGTTTGGTAGCTGGCTGTGGCGAGGGAGGTGCTATATGTCACGTGTAGACATGTGAGGGTTTTGCATTAAATCAATCTTGATATGAAAATAAAAATGGATTTGGGCTGGCAGTCGGAACAAGGCCAAAGTCTGACGCTTTGGCGATGCGTTCATGCACATGTGGACTTTGAGACTCTGTAACTGCGCATGGCGTCAGTCCAGTACAGGTCCTTGTCAGGTAAATGTTAACATATTCAGGCATTTTCACAAATGATTCATGCTCTCATTTTTTCAGTCTCCAGTGACTCAGCATCTGGCTTTTATAAACACATTTTCCATCCTTTACATGGTTATTTATGGGGGTAATTTGAGTCCAAACAGCAGCTAAATGTGGACGTTGCTCTGTTTGCCACTGCATGCTGGCTGAAATAACACCCTGACTGAACCAAAGTCCTTTTTGTAGAATTGGAAAAGCACAGTAGAGCAACATCAAACAGAGGAAACGGTCGGACATCAGACACAGCATGAAATCCTTTTGGTGGTCCTGCTGCATCACGAGTCACGCTGATTCACAGAGCCGCGCTGGTGCAGTGGCTTGTATAATCCCCACACCTGTATGTAGACTCCTTCACACCTCAGAGGCACAGGTAGATTAAAACAAGCCATCACATGTGTGCAAACACACACACATAGCTGAGACTACTAGAAAAGGAGGTCAGTGTTGGTGCTGTGGTGATACTTAGAAATATAATCTGCTTCACCTGCAGCTGCAATGTTAAGTGACATTGAGGAAGAATTTGAGGAAGACTTTTGTATTTGAGATCCTGCCTGCACAGCTGATTCACAGCTCTTTAGTCAGCTTCAACTCTGGGTATAGATGTTTCCTTTCATCTTGTTTTCCACGATGAAGAAATGACTGAAAACAAAGCCCGCTGGTTTGGCCGTGTTGTGATAATTGAGTGGTCATGTGACACACGGCCGCAAATATTCCCACAAGAGGTCCGACAAATGGCTCAGTGGCGTCCCAGCACGGCCCTTTAATCAGCTCATCAGCAGACCACACAAAGCAGTGGACCACTGCCTCTGATCTGCACTTTCCCAGAACATGGTGGTGAAGGTGACCGGTGTTTTATGTCCTCAGCTTGTTTACAGCACCTTGAGACATGTAAACAGTTCACTAAGTGTGGATCCAATCACAGATAACCTTGGTGAACAATGAACAATCACTTGTGAAGCATTAGCCACGTCCTCCTCCAGGTAGTGGAACATAGAGTTCTCTGTTTAGACCCTATAGCAAGGGGGATATCTTCAGTATTTTTGACAAGATGCAGAATATCAACAATGCCTCATGGGCACCAGACTGTAACGTGACTTTGAGGGGGGGCAAAGTGTAGTATATGCTTCAGTATTGTTGCAGAGACTTTGGCTACATCTACACTAATGGAGATCTGCTACACACAAGTGTTTTATTGTGTTGTTTATCAAACTACACGCCTGAAATTCCTTTTCCTGGTTGAATAAACTGTCAACGGTCACGTGATACGGGCGGGAAGAGTCAGGGAGCACATGTTGGGGCTCTGTCGCTGCGTGTCGCGCTTGTTGTCATCAATTTGTCGACGTCGTCACCCTACACTTGAACGTATCTTACTTTGCACGTCGTTCTCTGCATTTGGGTGCTTCCAAAATAAGTATTTCTAATGCAACAATGAATTAAAACAATGTTAATTATATACAAATTAAACTTCCTTTTGGCTTTTTATCAACTGCTTCATGTTTGCTGTCTTCTACTGCACATTTGCCTTTATTTAAAAATGTTATTAGTCACACAAACACCTTTATTGTGAAAATCAGATAAACTCCTGCCTGATTAAAGAGCAAAGAAAAGTCAGATACACCTCAAACTACCACTGTGACCTCATTATGTTTAAATAGTTCATCCAGGTTACAAGATCCGACATTTATTGAGCACTGTAAAAAAAAAACCTGATCTCAACACGACAACAAAACAGATTTTCTCTCTCACCATAGTTGTATCAAGCCAAGCGATAGTTTTGGTTTCTTCCAAAGGTTTGGAGATTTCTGTCATTTCATTTGTAATTTGATTTCCCGACAGTCTTTAAGCGTTGTTTTCTCACTGATCGTGTTTAGCTGCTGACAACAAAGTCTAAAGCTGTGCACGTTAATGTCGTCGCTGTTGTCCCACAGCATGTTCCCATGTAAATGAGCCAGTTGAATTTTAATGGCTGACAGGGAACGTTTAATGATTCATTTATCCTTCGCTGAGTCATGAGGTGTTTGTTCCATCCTGTCCTGTTCCAGCACTTTGCAATCACCCTTTTTATTTAGTACCATTAATAAATGACTTTATCTTCCACGGGAAACACAACAAAAATGTTTGTATTACTGAATTGTGAAAGCAAAAAAACCCACAAAGGCACTTTGATGAACTTTATAGGGCACGTCTTTCCACAGACACACGTTTTTCAGAGCTTCCTGCCAGGAGAAACCAATTTGCTGTCAGGCGTCTCTGAAGGAGCAGAAAAAAGATTCTTTCATGTGTGACAGCGACAGTGAGTGGTGATGTTATCCTGAGGACGTCAGCCAGGCTTGTGTGAGTGTGTGTGTGTGTGTGTGTGTGAGTGTGTGTGTGTGTGTGTGTGTGTGTGTGAGTGTGTGTGTGTGTGTCATCTGAAGACGTCTTGACTCTAACACAGACTGACAAAATGAATCCAGAAGGCTTCACTGCCGCTACAACATGGATTTCACATGTAGCAGTGAAATCCAGATCCAGTCTTATTTTCTTGTGAGTGTTTGAAAATCCATCGTTTGACATACAGTTGTACACAAACCCCTGGAGTTAATACAGGAATAGCTAGTTTGAAATACAGAGCTAGAGGTGATCCGCTTAGCTTAGCATAAAGGCTGGAAGCAGAGAGAAGCTACGTCCAAAGACACTCCCTTGAAACCTTTTTATTTCCTAACCAGGCTTTTATTGTGAAACATTTGCAGGAAACATGTTGAGGAAAACTCACTGAGTTGCAACGTTTCCATCATACAGCACCTGAAATGTAGCTACTGCCACCTTGTGGTGCTTGCATTACTGCAACATACAGTTTGGCTGAGGCATTAAGGCACATACACCCCCGCAGTGACTGAAATCAGACAGTAACACGTGAGCATGATAGATAAATAATACATACATAACACGTGGAAGCATGACCATATTGTTGTTATTAGAGACCCGGCTTTCATTTGAGGAAATACAGTTTTATAGACACTAACTAACTGACTAGGCACAGTGGATAGAGGCATGGATAAACTGCTGCTGTTAAGAATTTTTGACATTTTAAAATGTATGTGTGTGTGTGTGGATTTAACATAAAACAAGCTAATAAGTGACCTTTCTAGATGCTGGTAGGTATTCAGACAGAGCCAGGATAGCTGTTTCCTCCTGCTTCCAGTCTTTATGCTAAGCTAAGCTAACACAGAGACATGATATTTATATCAAACTTCTCATTTCACTCTTGAAAGAACAAACAACCTAAACAATAAAAAATTTTGCAGTGCTGAGACGAACCACAGATTTGGTGATTATTCTTTGTGGGTTCACACCTTTTGCACATTCTCCATTGATCTATTGTTCATATAAAGAAAATATTGATTAGCACAGCGTTAAAAATACTGCAAGTGTCTCATTTTCACTCTCATTTTTCTTATAGAGCTTGAATAAGAAAGTGAAAAAGATTAGATTAATGAGAAGTGTTTATTATAAACTATAAATAAAATATCTTAATTTCTATGTGTAATAAAGAGAAGAAAATAGCTGGATTGGTTTGTTTGTGTGATGTGATATCCTGGATGTGGCTCATTATTCATGTCTCGTATATTTGTGTATTTCAGTGCAGCCGACCATCATGTGAAATTCTGTTCAGGTTGCAAACCAAGAAGAAAACCACCTGACGTGCTTGTTTGTTGACGGGGTGAAGGTCAACAAAAGCTGAAAAGCACAGGAAATAAATTTGACTTTCATTTGAATCGATTTCTTCTTCTTTTTTTCACTTCCTCCAAGGTGACGAGGTAAAGTGTTGACTGATGATTGGCGGCGGCTCGATAGTTGCAGGTTTGGCCGCGGTCTCACACACACACACGTCTCGGCTGTTATCGGCTGAGGCGGAGTGACAGCTCACCCCCCTCGACCCCTCTGGTTGTTACCGTAACAACGTGCCCTGCCGGTGACCCCCCCCCCGTCCACCGGCCACCAACTGCCCACACCGGGCTGTCAGCCTTATCAGCCGTTTCCCCTCAGTTATCCACACATACACACAACTATCACGTCCCCTCAGAGCTCCCTGAGACGCAATCTCACCACATTCAAGTGACAGGTAGAGGACACAGCAGGGAGACTACATAAAGAGAAATCCTGTGCTCTGGTAGTGAAAAGGTGACTTCTGCCCGAGCAGTGTGTCCCCAGCCGTCCAAAAACATCATCTGGGATGGTTTTTTTTCCTATTTAATGATTCTAATCATCAATAACACGATTAAAGGAACAGAAGAACAAGGATCTATGGTTGATTTATGGCCAAAAGGGGAAAACAGTATTGCTTTACTGAGATGCTACACAGCAACAAAGCTGGTCTGAGGTCAAATCTGTGTGGATACAAGTGAAAATGCTGCATCCATGTTATACGTTTTCTGTCCACAATGCAAGTTTGCTATCTAAACTGAAATTTGAAAGTACTAGTTTAACGTTAAAGTTTAAAAGCTGCAAGGACTATTTTCTTTGACAACTTGTGGCAGAAGAAACATCATCAGCTTTTCAGTTGATGTGGGGAACATACACCAACATACAGAGCATCCTGGTGTTCAGAAACCCCCCCAAAAACGCCCGCCGGGATGCTCTGAAACACCCCATTATTCAGCAGTGTGCAGGGAGCCAGAGAGAGAAGTGCTGTAACATTGACCGGCTGTGGTGACCCCTTCTGTGGAGGACTGACAGAGACTGGCAGGATGTCAGGGAGACATCTAGTATCTGCCGCCTCCACCTGCCTACGTCGTGGAAATGATGCATCGTGACAGATAATTACACCTATCACATCCTCTCCCCTCTCATATATGTTTGCTGCACTGCCTGTCAGAACGCGTGCAGTGTTAAAAGTCATACCTGCCGACACTTGGGTTTCTAAATACGGGAGTTTGTTTTCGTGGTGAATATCGATTATTAGAGTATTTAGATCTGTTAGGTGAACAGCCGACCTGCCCGGACATTTTGACAACTGCTACTGTTAAGTGTTGCAGCTGCGCGCACACACACACACACACACACACACACGCCACTTGAATCGGGTTGTGGGTTGCCAAGTTGCAGCGAGAGTTGGGTTGAAACTGTAGGTAGTGTGTAGATTGTGTTTTGTGACTATTCATAATAAAGTTTGAGGGCCACCACTGCATTTTTCTATTTTATTCTCTTGTTTCTTTACTTCTGTTGTAAAGCACTTTGAGCTACATTACACAAATAACGTTTATTATTATTATTATTATTGTGGACATGGACTGCCTGCATGTGTGAATTGAATGTGTGTATCACCACACACACACACACACACACACACACACACACACACACACACACACACAAATGTACACGTATCGTCATACCTCTCAACCAGAGCCCTTAATCCTCCCACACTTTCTTCCTGGCCCCTGGCATGTCTCAGCCATTACTTTGTGTGTGTGTGTGTGTTTGTGTTGATCTCCTTGGGGCTCAGTCAAAGATGGCTAAAAGGCAGGACCCCCCCCCCCCCCAGGTTC
>JAVQJD010006070.1:0-27039 GCA_036023655.1 Nannoperca australis
AGCAGCATCTCCGGAGAAATATTCCTCATCCACGTGTGAAGAACCAGAGAAATCATGATGCCCTATGACAGGCTGATCCTGCAGGACTCAGACACCGACCCCGACAGCCGCATCCACGGTATAAATCACACGCCGACACTCCTGTAAAATCAGCCCGCATAAGTCTACCTCACTGTGGAGCGCAAACACATAAAACACATGAAACCCGCAGGCGGTGAGGACGTATTTACAAGTTTGTTTTCCTCAGAACGGCAGTTGTAACTATCACCTATGTGGTCAAAATCAGATGGGGAAAAAAAGAAATGTGTAGCTATTCTTGTCCTATATCAAGTCCACCAGAGGAAATATCCCTGCAGCAAGAAGCGAGCTCCCCGCCTGATCGCGCAGTCTCGAGCGCTGGGAAATGAAAGCAGCTGCGTGCGGTTTTGTCCCGAGCAGCAGCAGAGACCGCTCGTTGACGCACACACCGAGAGTGAATGAGTATTTGGCCCGGAGGATTCAGGGAAAGGGCGGAGGGAGGGAAAGAGGAGGGGAGTTCAGCGCCTTTTTAGCCCACTTGGACACTAGTGAATTTATGACGCGCGCCGTGCGTAATTTGAGAGTCTCAAAGGTTGAGACCAAATACATAAAACACAATTTGTCAGTGTTGCCCTGTTCTCGTTATGAGAAACAGTTAAGTGTTAAGTGGATTTGACATGGCTAAGAGTAAATCCAGATTTGAACTAGTATCCTGAACGCTGGATCTCCTCCCCAACATCCTGACCTAACCGAAATTCATTAAAAAAACATTATAAAACAAGGGGCGTTTTTATGAGTCTTGCTTATGATCTTGGCAGGTTAGTGTGTTTCTGTGAATAGACCTAACTAGTCTGACCCTGATCATCATCATCATCATCATCCCCTCCACTCATCAAGTTGTGTTGGTTCTGGTGCCAGTTGGGTCAACAGATGTGCATAAACTACACATAGCCAGATTACAGCCTTTGGGTGCCCTGGGGCCAAAGTTAGATGTGGGTTCCAATTCACACGACCAGCACCACTCATCTATTATGTAGTGTTATAATAAACAAATTAAATTAGAAATATGAAGCATGTGAGGAAAATATAACCTACATAATGAAGGTTTTTTTTTTTTTTTGCTATGCTAGCAGCATGGCTGTAGGGATGGCAGTGTTGGTCTGTCGGTCGCTCCACACTGATATATCTTTATTACTATTGCATGGATTGCCATATCTGGTATGAGCTGTAATATCTAGTGGTAATTGTTAGAGTTGTTTGTGCAAATTGTTAGCATGCTGACATGCAGAACTAAGGTGATAAACAATTATACGTTTCAGCCATTTCTTCATATTCAATCTTAAGTGTTTGTTCATATTCTGATTTACCCAGCACAGTCATTGTAAATGTCCCACGCAACAGTAAAATGCAGAGCCGACACAGTAAAGCGGGCATTCAGTCTAAATCGTTTAAATGTCTATTTGCAAATGAAATTAAGTTTAATGGTTCCACCTTGAGCTATTACTTGGCCCATATTCAGATACATATTCAGGCATTATTTTGATATAGGAAAACATAACTGCTACAAATGTGCATATGAATAGTACTAGTAAATAAAACAGAGCATTCTTATGTGAGGAAGTGATTCATTAGTAATTGTCATCTAAGGTTTATATTTCTCCTGGTCCAAGCTGAGTTTGTAAGGATAGAAAAGATTAAGAAAAGATGAAGAAAGTCATTTTTTTGTCTTAAACTCTGAAGACTGCCTTCAGTCAAGTGACTGCCTTTGGTTGCTCTTTCACTGCGTCACCAGAGAGAAATCTCAAACTAGATCACTACAAAAGGTCATTCAATTATTTTCCATTCAGACTTCAGCTAATCAGTATTTCAGCATCAGTATATGTACATCTTTTTGCCCTTTAATACACATAAACATTGCATAGACATATAAAGATGTCAATCAAATACATGTTTGATACAGCAGGGACAGATATTATTACTACCACTACTAATACTGTAATAATAACCCACGCTTAAAAAAAGCTAAATTACACCCAATATAATTTACATATCAGCAAAAGCTAGGTCACTGAAGTAGAGAAACTGCATATGTCTCTGAAATGCAAAGATGTTTTATTTTGTACCCCTCATTACACTTCTATTTTCACCTTATTTGAGAAAACACCAGAGAACAGCACAAAACAATTTGCTGAGCTGCAGAGATAATTATTACATGGTGGTATCATCCCACTGCTTTCTTCTTCTGAGGAAAAACTAATGTACTTATTTATTTCTTTTGTGTTGCATAATATAAAAATCCAGCAGGTAATGAAGGAACATTCTGTAATGACTACCAACTAAAAGCTACATGCCCCTGTAGCATATTAACCATTTAATAGGCTGACTGATTTGTTGATGTGCCAGTAAAGTAAAAAATCTGAACTGAATGACTGTTGCTTGTTTTAAATTCATAATGTCCTCATTTTTGGTAAGAGCGGACACGCATGTGCCAAATGCACACATTTCCATTCCTTATTCAGATCCATTACTGCAGTCGTTCATCACTGGTCCAGAGGAGAAATACATACATAAAAAATGTGGGGTTTTATTGCTCAACAGCATTAGGTCCTGCCATCTTAGCACTGAAGGCTTAAAGATCCTCAACTTTACTGCTTCCAGTTCCAGTCAGACTCGTCGTACAGCCACAACATTGAGATAATTGTAGCATCTCAATATTGTGTCTGACAGCATGTCTACTGGCAAAAAGAAGCCCCACTCATGAAGTTTTATATTAACAGAAGGTTAAAACATCCATTTACTCATCTCAGTCAGCTTTGCACATTTTACCTGTACCATCTTCAGACTATTTCCCAGAGAGATTTATCTCATTTTATTTGGTCAGATCATATAATTATAGGAAAACCCATTGCCCTCTGCGGATGTGGACTGAATTGAGTTTGTTGGTTGCTGTTGCAACATTTTTTGTTGGCTGCCAACCTGTAGCATTTGTTAGGTGATGGCAAATAGCTGGCTTTATCATTGCATAATGCCATGTAGTATCAATGGGGAGCAACGTGAATGTTTTTGTGTGGCTTAGTGGGCTGCTGCTTATTTCGACACAACATTAATCAAATCTAAGACTCTTTTATTCTTTGTCTTTTATGTTACTCTCCGTGTTTGTGCTGAATTGTGAATTAACTAAAACACCTGTGGAACATAAATGCAGCCTCTGACTAGGGATGATTGAACACCTTGTCATAGTAAAGTTAAATAGGCACACAGATAAAGCTTATTATTTGTGTTTTGCACTTTGATAATGTGTGCAAGATTAATGTGGAAAGTTACAACAATCAACAGACATTCCCATCATCTACGTATCAGAAAATACTCTCTCTAGGGTCTCATCGCTTTCGTACAACCATCACCTAACCATTTATGCAAGAGTATGCAAAGATAAACATTCAGTATGCAAAACCAATTAAGCTACAATACATATCATATATAAGAATCAACATGGCATCTCTCTATTTAATTATAATCTACCTAATTATGTTGGAAACGTTGTCTGACCAATCAGATCAGTTGGCAGAGTGATTTCAAAACCGGCATCTGTCTTCATTCCCTTCCATATGCTCTTCATTTCAGAAAGACACAAAAATCCACAGTGATGTTTTTGCAAAGGGAGGTCCCAGAGTCTTTTTTATTTACTGAAATCTTAAATACATCTAAACACTGTATCTTTGTTAAATGTTTTCTCTTTCTGACCAGGTTCTGTTGCTCTGTTCATGTCCAGTCTGCTGCAGCAGTGACAGGTGAAAGTCCCTGTGCCTTTTCGGACTCTGGGTTACACATGCATAAATAGTGCACAAACTTAAACAGTTGAAATGTAAATTCTCAACCCTGGTAAAGGTGAATGTAGTGTGTGAATGTAGGCATGAGCTTTACTGTAACTATTATAGTTTCCAATATGTAACTATAATAGTTAATAGTTTCCAATAACATTTATTTAGTTAGGGTTAGGGTTAGACTTGTCAAGGACTTGTCAACATGACTCGGGACAGTAAAATCAATGACGATAATGGATGAGTTGTAATTAATTAATGGCACTGCCTCCACTGCATTCCTTCTACTTCTCTCTCTCTATCCTTCCTACTTACTCTCAAAGTCTCTTTCACCCAATTTTTGTCACAGACTCACAGACATTGATGTACAGTTCTAGTCGACGGCAGCTCGGGGCTGCCCCGGCATAAAATCTACAGTGGATGTGCATGGGAGCTTTCCCGCAGACTTTTTCAGGCCTTTATGCACACTTTCTGTGAGAAGACTTTGCTGGAGGACATAATCCATAATTCATATGATTGTGTCTTTTAAAATGGGGATGGCAGAAAAAGCCCAGAAGTGTCCTAAAACAAATAAACAGGAAGAAAATAGACAGCTGGCAAGAAGATGTCTAGGACTGTAATTATACTGTAGATCATTTGCCAGCAGTATGTGATAATATTTTTCGGCATTCTAGCAGCATGGCTCTAGGGATGGCATTTGATTGGTTGATCAGTCCACCACTTTAGTCCCCATTCTCAACAACTATTAGATGAATTGCCATTGCAGACAGTCATGTTCCCCATAAAATGAAGCAACATAACATAACATAACAATGAAATGTTGGCTTCAGTTTGCAGGGAAATGTAAAGTGCTGGAGGTTTTTTGCTTGTTTATTTTCCATTTTGAGCTCTTTTTCCTACTGCAGTGCTCACACATTGCTGGTGAACATGCAAGTAAGATTTTCATCTCTTCGGGTTCTATATGGTCGATTTTGTGGCCAAACTATTTTGATTTTATATGTTTCACACAGAAAACAGTGGTTAACTAAGCTCACAGCACCTTAGTAAGCATGACGTCGCTTCTCTTCTCTTCTCTTTAGTCTTCAGCAGTCTGTAAAAACTTTGAATTAGTTTTTAATCTGCCCTACAAAACACTTTTTACCATTTTAACAATCTTTGGCTTGTCTGTCTTCAATGTGAATACATGATGGGAAATGCTGACTGTTTTGTGTTTGCCACCCAGGGGGGGGCTGATTGTGGCGCTGCACTTACAGTGACATCATGTGTATCTCTGCCCGTGAGCACTTCACTACAGTTACACCCAGAGCTGTGGAAGTGTATAAAGAGGCAACCTGTGGGACATTCTTGCTGCTCTCCACCATTGGTAGGAAGCAGTCACCATGCAAGGTGATAGACATCCTGCTCACGCGGCTGTTATGTCTTATGATGTCAAGTACATTTTAATTTTGAAGTTTAAGTTTAGTACTGTATTCCGCTAACCATAAAAGCCTAGTTATATTGATCTATAGATCTCATTCCTTACTTTTGTCAATTTTAGATCCAAATATTTTGTGGGGATATTTGTATATATCAACACCAATTTCATTTGCTCCATCAACCCCTCCTCTTTCCCACATTTTCATTTAAAGCTTAACTCATCAATCATTCGTTAGCTAGATATTACTGTGTGTTGGTCCATGCCCAACCCTGTAAGATGACCTTGTATTCAAATGTGATGTGATAGTGCAGTAGCGCTACAAAATAACTTCTCACAATAGTGAGCAGGGTGTTCCCTCAATCACCCTCCCTTTAATTAATGACCAAATTAATCCAATTAGGGCTCTTAAGTGGATTTATAGCGTTATAATGGATTATTCATTACAGGTTACATTTGATGGAAAAGAACAGAGAAGGGTTTCAGTTGTACAACTATGATATTCATGTTTAATTCATGGTTCGTTCTTACTGCTTGATTTCATACAAGACGCAACATATTCTGCTCAGTGTTTGCTGATGAGAGGTTCCGCATATGTGAAATGCATATTGATGTCAAGATATATTTATGATTGGTGGCAATAGTATGATTAGACTCCTGATTAAATCTGTAACTGCCTAGTTGCAGTACAGCATAATGAGATCTGAAATCCTGGCTGAAAGAGGGCTGCATGCAGACAAGCAACATTACTGCTGTAAAAAAGATGAATGTCCGAGGTTCACTATCGATCGTCTCTTTTGTTCCCTCAAGTGTATAAAAAAATAAAATAAAAAAAGAAAGCCAGCTTTTATTGCATAGTAAAATGAGAGAGGCCAAGAGGTTGTGCATGCAATTGATATGCGTCTTTTTTCCATCCATGTAAATCCGACTGGGTAGCAATCCTGATGGTTGCTCCTGCCCATAGGCTCTCTGAGAGATGTGTCCTAGATTGGAAGTGGTTCTCTGAAACTGTGCCTGGGGCTCATCTACACATGCCCAGAGGTAATCTTTTCTCTTCTAGCTGCACACAACGGCAGCACACTCAGCATGAAACTTGTTGATGCCTTTCAACAAATTAATTCTTTTCAGTTTGTCTCTGGGTCAGGGCATAGTTCTGATTTTTACTGTAAAAGATGAGCTATTTACCTGTAACCTATGTATTAGTTTAGCATCGCTTTCCTGCCTGTCGATACAATAAGTGTGGGTGTCGGGTGGGCTACGTGGCTTCATTCCTCTAATGTTAATAGGTATCAGCACAGGAAGGGCTAGTTAGTATCTCCTGCTCTCTCGCAGTTCACTGGTGCTGTGACCCTGACAGATTATAAAGACCTGCACCATAGGGAATGCAGTCAAGTAATGCGTCATTGAAACAATATTATAGTCATTCTGCTGTCCTGCACTTTTCATCTCACATATCCTGACAGGCTGAGAATCTGCATTTGTTATCACACTAAGTAGCCTGCCTTTGCCCACCAAGGAAATAAAAAAAACTAAAACAAAGAAAAACAACATGAAAATAGGCTATACACCTATTGTTACACACAAAAAGAAAGAAAAACAATGTGTGCGGTAGTCCAAAACTGTTTTTACATATTTCCTTTAAAACAAAAAACTACCTGTTTTAAAAATTTTTACCCAATTTTACGAGAGGGAATCTTGCGTCCAGAGGAGAGAATTGATGGGCAGGCAGGCTGGAAAGCAGAGCAGGAGTAAACTGTGTGCAGTGAGGAAATGGCAATTAGTTAAATAATCAAACAATACACAGCTAAGAAAAGACGACAAGCTCGAGAAACTTGCAAAGGGCAGAGAGCATAAGCTATCACTGTAGTAGACGCAATGATCAGGCGACGATCATCTGAAGAGCCGGAGAATATATGCAGTGGGTGGATAAGGTGATGAGGAACAGGTGGGAGCGATCAGGTCGGAAGGCAGGTGCGTGTAATGAGGTTCAGGCAGGAGGAGGGAAGAGGAACACACAGGGACAAGACACACCTACACACATACCAAAATCCTAACATGAGCTGCTGATTATGCAACAGACTCTGTTAATTAATTAATAGAAGAGAAATACAAGAACTAATTAAAAACTGGCTGTGTTGGAAATGTTCTTTTTAAATGTGATTTTCAATTGGATTTTTGTATTATTCATTTTTGATTGATTTATTATTATTTATTAATATGCAAAGAACACACATTATTAATTCCCAGATTTTTATTTGATAAATGAAACCTGAAAATAATGAGCCCAGGCAAAAGCTGGTCTAAGAAAGTCAGTCACTGGGTTTTCAAGGATTTTCCAACTTCACAAACTACAACAGAAAGACACCAGTTTGCCTTTTTACATGTATTTTACGGCTAAATTAAAACCTCAATAGACAACGACATTAAAAAATGAATATTTGTCATTCTTACATTGAATGGCTTTTTTCATAGGCTTTTTTCTAAGTACAATTTTGGTAAGTATAGCTGTAATTCAGTAATACGTTGCAGTAAAAAGAAAACACTCAATTTGTAACTTACTATTACTAAATTGAGTTTTAAGTAGCTGTCCTTTAAAACACTTGGTAGCTTGATTTATGACTGTACACCAAAGTGCTTCTTCTCACACAGACAAAATTAGACCATGGAAGCATGCTAAGGAGCACAATTAGAAGGATTGAAAGAACCAAGTATAAAAAGCTTTTTGGTCAACGAACTAACTATCAGACCACAGCTTCCTGTGAGCCCTTAGAAACAGACACTGTTTTCATTCCGTGTCATTACGTGCAATAGCGTAATGAAAGACCTGAGATTCTGCCAAGTAATGACATCATCTCTCACAATACTGTGTTTCCTTCCAGGACAATTCCATCATTCCCTTGACAGAGTGAAAGTGAGTGTAATAATGTGAAACATTATTCAACAACACTGGACACACACACAAAATCTTCTCAAATTAGCATATCAGCTGTGCCCAAGCCACGCTCTGACCTTTCCCTTAAATATGTTCAGGTTTCCATTTGCTTTTAATAGTATTGGCATCTTATTGTGGCCGCAGTATAAGAGACCAAGCACTGACCTAAAGTATTCTAAACGTTCTTTCTAAAGCTTGTCAGAAAGATGATTATCGGCCCCGCCAAAAATAAGATGCAGCTCATGCACCATGATGAGCATAGGTTGTGTTAATATTAGTTGCTACTGAAATGCATTTTAAGACTTAAAAGTTTGCCAAGTTTGGAATCACTCTTTCTCTGCCTCTCCATTTCTTTCTGTATGGATGGATGTTGTTTTCATGTCAGTGCTGTACATTTATGTGGGTGTTTTTGTCGAATGTGCCTCTACATCAGAAATACTATGAATTTAAAAGCATATCGGAAAAAAATAGCAAACCCATCACATTGTTCTGCTCTGAGAGAAATGCAGCGTTTTCAGCATCACAAATGTACCTTCCCATCAACAGTACTAACATGGGAGTGAAATAAAACCAAGCCACATGCTAATAATTTACATAAGAGCATCCTTATTTCGAAGATTAGTCTTTGTGACTCTGGATTTCATTTTTTAATTAATCTTCTTTAAGTAAGAATGGTGGCTTAGTGGTTAGTTTTATTATCTCCCTGTGTTTGTGTCGGTTTCCTCTGGGTTCTCTGGTTTCCCCTGCCATCAAAACATGTATGTCAGGTTAATTCTGCTGTCAGTACTCTTAACCAAAGCACTGATTTAGAACTGGAGTTGGTCCCCAGGCGCTGCACAGAAGCTGCCCACTGCTCCTAACACTAAGGATGAGTTAAATGCAGAGTATGAATTTCCCTATGGGGTTCAATAAAGGATATCTTAACTTATTTACGGGCAGACTTGGATCAAGCCTCAAAACAACTTTCAGCTATTTTAATTTGGGTCTAAAATCAAACACAATACACACATTGTTTACCAAAACTTAGTGAAAGTTTGCTCTCATTACGCCACTCTCTTGTGATACAGAGGTCATGTCTAAGCCTCTGCACAACAATAATGGCTGAATAAGCATTTAAAAGCGGCTTATGCGGACAGTACTTATATCAACACACATCATCATTACGGGACTCACAACTAATATGTCATAGTGAACCATTAATTAAAGCCCAGAGTTTGAGGAACAATAATAATGGTTATGCATTGTGACTAAAAGCTCCATGAATACAAGTGGAACCTGCTAATTGGGTTCTTTAGCCATTGTGCATCGATTGGACCTGTCAGCCAATCAAAGATGAGCATGCCAAAAACGCACAGACAAGTGAACCAGTGAGGAGGATGGTTAGACGGCAGAAGGCCCTACAGATACAGGCAGGTTTTTCTATTAGTATATTAGTCATTCCGGGTTTCCTCTTTCCTCATTTAGGATAAGCAACTGAAGCCTTATTGGCTCATACAATGGCATTGCTACAAAGGCAACTGGGTTAAAAACGTTCCCAGTTTAGGTTAGGCATAGGTTGATTGGTAGGTATATGGTTACTGGACCAGCAATGACTTCTTGTGCCTAGGAGCAACTAAGACATAAAAGTATGTGTCTTTTAAGTATATAGTGATGGAACCAACTTCCATCTCGGCCAGTTCCAACAGGCTGTTTGCAATAAGTATGCAGAATGGCAAGAAACCAGTATAGCATGGGTTCTGTTTTCCCAGTTTTCTTTTGTACCAAAAATACCTGGATCATCGGCCTCCTTATGTCCTCTTTATTTATTTATTAACATAAATAGAAACAGCATCTTTGGGTAGTTAATAAATCTCAAGGGAGAAGACAGGTGCCATTTTTGGCTTGAGGATGGCTAAAGAGAAAAGTGTCAACGCAACAATTAGGATTTAGTTAGGGCCAATCCGGACAGTGTTGTAAGGACTGACAGGCCAATCAGCCGCCATCGCCATCATTAGAGGCTATATCAGCTAGCAGGAGAAAAACATTAAATCACCAAGCACTCAGAACTCAAGACCGAAAAAGAACCATCATAAAACTATGAAATCCTTGATGAAGTATGTCATCCAGATAATAACATTCCACAGTTTTCACATATAAGGTATAGACTAGTAAGCATGTGCTGACCTGCCACTACATGAATGTCTACAACTACAAATGAAAAACATCTAGTGACTCATTCAATGCAAATTTTGTGAGTTTCAGCTGGCTCCTGGCAATGGGCATTTATTTGGAGTGGTGTTTCTGTCCAATGACAATGAGTGGCAATGGGTTCAGCCTGTACTGAACTGATCTCACTTGACGTATCTAAATTACCTGAATGGTACATTGGTATTTGTGAAATATTTTTTAAAAGCTACAGGTACATATTTCAAACAAGAATGCGTTTGATTTGCACAGACCCTCTTTCACACAATAAAGTAAGTAGAATTTCTATCACATGACTTTATTAATAACCGATCTCAACCTTCTTTCCTGATTACTTATTCATAGGAACATAGTTCAGATGAATGTGCTCCGCTTTGAGCCTTCAAAATATTCCATTTCCCCCTTTGATTCCTCAGTTAAATTAACATTAAGGGGATCATCAGAGTGCAAGTAAACAAACTTCACAGAGTTTCCCTGCTGCTGAAGAGGACTTGGTGCAGTTCTTAGTTCTTCTCCTGTTCATCCGTCACAGTCCAGATTGTTGCTGAACAACATCATTTGGGAGAGAATTTATAATGTTTTCTGAGACAGAAAACACTGACCAGGCATCAAGTCTGCTCCTCTTTTTAGCATTAGAGTTGGTTAAATAAAAGGGAAAAACACACGCACAGTCATCCTCTTTCCATTATGGTTGTTTGTTAGACTATGAATGTGTTTGTTTGTGAGTAAAAAATAAATCAATATGAGAATTCAGTCAATTAAAGCAAGAGATTATTTTGCATGGATCTGCTACAAAACCACAAGGGCGTTGATACAGTTTACAGAGAAATGATTACAGAATTGTTCTTGTTATTGCTAACAGAAAAAAACAGAACAACAATATAATTGAAAATGTGCATATTTCCATTAGTGTAAAGCAATAATTTACAATAAATGCACAACAGATCTTGTATGTGATTGATCCTTGCAGCATGATTTTAAGTGCACTGTTGAGGAAGTGCTGTTTTCCCTCGACAACCATGTTGGAAGTTTCCTTAAGACAGAGCCTCTGTGTCCATCTTTAGAGATGGAGAGGGAATGCCTCAGCTTCTCCAACCTAATTGTGCGTTTATTCATTTTTAGTCTTGTCACTTCACCCTAAGGTGCTACTTTCTCATGCCAGTGCTTGGACTTTCAATATTAAGTCTGCACTACCACATAGACACATTACCTCAGAAATTATTTTTTGCATCCCCCCCAAAAATGTAATAAATCACACCAGCACCAATTCTCTAACTGTAGCTGTTCACCTTCTCTCTTTAACTGTCCTGTTGTTAATTTAATGTCTAACCATAATTAAGTTTTTATTAGCGTCAGTCCCTGTACAGCATTTATTGTCAGAAATTAGAGCTGCTTCAATAAATGAAACTTCTGGCACACAGTCCTGTTTTACTGTGCCTCACATTGTTCACATGGTGCTAGCTGCTCATCTTTTTTACACAAAAGAAACCACAATATTTAAATGATGTCACTGAAACTGTAACTGTATTTTTCAATATATTACAAACGTCAAACTTAAATATATCTATTAAACAATCTTAAACAATCTATCTATCTTTGAAACAGTATTAAACTATTGTGAAGCGTCACATGTGTCTTGACCCTTGGTTCAAGGTTAGGGGAAGATTGGGGTTGGGTCACAGCAAACATTAATATCAATATTTTTCACCAAAACCACAATCTTTCCTTAACTTTCAGTGCAAACATAACTCTGGTGTCAGAGTCCTGTGCATTTCACTTTTAACCAACCCACCCAACCTTCTTCCTATGACGTCTGTGCAGTATAAGCACACCTACTATATTAGAAAAGAAAACAAACATCGCAAATGAATAAAATCCAAGGAGCAATTACAGGAGGTCAGGTGTTTGGGTCATTTCCCCAGGTTGCCTAAGATCTGGACAGAATATTGCATTAAGTTATTGACCGGAGGGTGGGAGGTGAATGTCTGGCAGATCTTTTGGAACTTTAGCAATCAGACCCTGTGCCTGAGGCTGCTTTCCAGGGCACAAAGAGAAACATTTCACATGCAGCCTGAGGGACTGTCTCTGTGGGTACAGCCTGTCAGTAAGTTCTGTGCAGCTTCCTCATACTGTTATTGATAACATTCAGAGCTCTAAATCCTCAGCCCCGAAATCTGTCTGGTGTTTTTAAAAAGATTGTTTTTCAGAAAATGTTGTTTGTCTTCTGTATAAATCATTATCATTTGAACAAGATTTGCTTGCATGGCTAAAGCCCTTTTCAATACTTGGTGTATGCAACTGCAATTTTGTGCCTCTTTTTCTCAGTTATTAAAGCCAGCCTTCCCTTGCATTACCACACAGTACTTTTTATATTCCCTTAGATTCACGTTGCAGCAACACTTGCATGATGGATTATAATTTGGGTTTGGTAGACATTGTAAATTCTCTTGGATCCCATTTTGATCTTTTGTTTAAATAAGAAGAATGTGCTTCTGGTCATTGCTGTTAATATTGTGCATGTGAGTGTGATAGTGTGTGAATGTAGTCAATGTACAGCCTGTGCTTGTGAGTGTCCAAATGTTTGTGCCAGTGTATGTATGCATAATCGTAATGGTCCCATTCGATTACTTTTATAACAAGTGTTATAACTCAATCCTAAGGGAATGCCTAATTTGCAAATATTTAAGGGAGAGCTGGTTTCTTTCCCATTTCTTCACTCACTTAGGCAGCACTCCATGAAGATGTCCCCTATTCCAGAGGGTCTTGTTATGTCGCCATCACCCTTTTCAAAGATCCACTGTAATTTTGGCATGATTACTTGCATGACTTCTGGTAGATTGCTCAGATGGACTGGTGAGCCTGGTGGGATTAAAGAATTACAGCTCAGCATCCTCGTGATGTTTACTCATTACTCCACCTATAACTCCAGGTTTATCTCAAGGGGAATCGATATTAAAAGAGTGTGTGTTTCACTTCAACTCTAGCAAACATAAAGACACTTGCTCACTTATTTTGTTTGGACTGAGGATGTGTGCAGGCGATGTTGCAGTGATGCCAGCTGATGTTCTCTCATGGTTAGCCAGTAACAAAATAATGTAGACATTTTGGGAGAGGAGGGAGTTTGTTGCTGATGTTGTGGAAATGCTGATTCAGAAGCACATTTTATTCATGCCAGAAGGATGTTTGCTAGGATGCTGCTAAACATAAAACACAAATCACTTACTTGCTGTCAATTAAACAGAGTGCCTTTATTTAGGGAGAGTGTGTTTGTGCTTCACTATTTAATTTAACACTGTGCACACTCATTTGTAAATGTATTCTCATTCAAATATACATACAAAGCCTCTGTGAAATAGTAATTTCTGAGTGAAAGAGTAATATTATATCCTCCAAGTAGTATTAAATGAGCAAAAAACTGCTCTTCAATAAGAAATAAATTACTTTTAATTGAATATAAAAAATACTTATATACCATCTTAAATATATTAATGAGTACAAAAATACAAAAGTTACACAATATAAGTATACCCAATATTACAACGGGCTTATACCATGAGTGGGCTTTCATCTATCAAGCCAAGCTTCAGGACACCAATGTTATGCAGGACAGACGTAATTCTTTTAACCACTTGAAGGCAGCGCACCATACTGTAAAAACAACATTGACATATCATCACCATATAAAGCTGATATGGCAAACGTCATAGCAAAACAGTTGTTCATTTACACATCTATCACATACAGAGGCATCCACCAACTCATAATAAAAATCTTATATTTTGTTTTAGTATTTTTTAACTGACGATATGTAGAAGAATCAACCCAGAGTTACTAAAACAGGTGAAGACCACCCTAGTATCTACTAGTATATCTACTTAACCACACAGGTACCTTTTGCATCTTTACGTTGCAGTTTGTGTGCAGATTAAATCTTCAGCTTTGAAGTCACTGGAGGACAGTGGATAAAGGGACATGATCAGAGCTCAGTGATAAGAGCAACAGGAAGCAGGGTGAGCCAGAGTTATTCCAGCAGAACCAAGGCCAGAAAAGAGGATAAAGGCTTCTGAATCCCTCAGAGCCTGTGGGCAAAACAGCATATAGGAATATGGGAACACTTCACTCCAAGAGGAAAGACCTAAAGGTGGTCCTTAAGTGATAAATGTATCATAAGTCATAAGTAAAACAGGCATACAGTGAAGCGTATGTAATACATGTTAGTTAAACAATACATAGTGCATCTGATGATTATGATCTTAGAGGAATAGATGCCCCTTTGTACCTTTGGGTGTAAATACTGTATATGCATGCATGCAACACTATGTGGCAGACTCCCTTAAGTGCACTTTCAACCAGTGTGAATTCCACTAATTAAGGACCACCAAAGACCAAGAGAGAATCACATAGATCCACTCTAAAGCATCCACTGAACACCGATGAGTCTTTTTCTGTCTTCTCTCCATTCAATCTGAGCGCAGATGAAATCCACAAGATGATGAGTGGTGGAGGCACCGGCCCATTGCATCTATTATTCAGAAAAGCATGTGCAAGCAGCTGTTTCCAGTCTCATTAGACAGAGATCACACTGGGACTGATGATACAATGATTGATGTGATCTCACCCTGACATGCTATCTGTGAGGATCAAGGCAACAATGATTGAAAATACAGACAGGTATAGGATGTAGCCAGGTGCGTTTTATGCTACATGCAAGAGTAGACTGCTGGTACAGTGTTGTTGTTGTTTATAGCAAATTAAAGATAAGTATGTAGGAAGTATAAGTATGTTGGATAAAAAAGTAACAACTAAACTTAAAGGCAAACTGGTATTTTTACAAAGAGGTCTAAATGACTAATACTTACCAAAGGTTTTGGAATTGGTCCAGTAGATCGGCTTTGCAGACATCTGCGAACCGGCAGCAATGGGTGCAACATACTTCTTTGGGGGAATTGTCTTTCAGTGGCAATTGCCCTAAATGTTTACCTTAAAGCCCAGGTTAAAAATAAATAATTCCCTTTAAAGGACTGATGCAGAAAAGATGCGATAGTGGGGACATTTTCTGGAAGCTCTCTTTGTAAATCTAAAAGAGAGAAATATGTGAGATTCACTGCTCCATCATCCCCTGATACAAGTGTTAGCAGATGAGTAATAAAAGCCTCAACCCCCTCACCCACCACTACCCACCCCAACTAGTCAATCCCATAATGGCCCGCCCCTGCCACTCGCTTGGATCTAGTTGCTAATTAAGGGAGTGCTGTGACAGGGTTACCCAGTTCATCCACAGGACACATAAATCCAATTTTCATGAACTACAGCAACTGAACAGCAATCAGGTAAATTTCTTCAGATCTGTGCATGACTGATTAGTTTACGCATGTGGGTGTGTTGTTGCATTATGCTCAGTTGTTTCTGAGTACAGTGGGCTTCTTTTGAGTGTGTCCTGTGTGTGTATGGACACACTCATGCATGGACATGAGCATTGTCTTTAGTGTGTTCCAGTTGGTGCACATTTGAGCATCTTAGTGGGCCTCGTTCTGAAAGGATAAACAAAGGCTCGGCCCATTAACTGGATTAATTTGGTAGAATGGGTGGGTGATGTTGGACATGATTAACAGAGTAAGGGAGGAAGGCGTGGATGGAAAAGAGAAGTAAAAAGGGAAAAGACAATGATGGGACTTTGTGGGATTGCATCCCCTCTTGTCTACTGTTAACTTAAGGCAGCAGAAGTGTCTGCAGGCAAATATGTATCAGAGTCTGTGCAGCTTAGGCAATTTCATGGAGTTGAAGATGATGATAATCCAGTAAAATTGAAAAATGAGGATGTCTATGAATCCTCATTCACACTCTTATTAATTCTTTCTTATATTCATGCAGCCAGATAGTTTATGATTAGCAATGAGTGGGGATAATAACTTGCTCAGTACTGCAATGTTGAAATACCCTCTTCTGCCATGGGGATGTTGACTAAGTATCTTCATGATGTAGTTTGGGAAAAAATTCAGTTCAGAGCAGGTTTTTAACTGTGCTTCAGTGATGCTCGGTTATGATTAAATCAGTGGATTTTGCAGGCCCACTTGTGTTTAATGGAACAGTTAAATGGAGTGTCATTTGGGGAGGACAGAAGATGCACTCAGGTTATACATTAGGTGTTCATGTTTTTCTCAAATGCCTGCAAATGTAGTGTGCATAACTGTGTGGGCTCCGTTCCTACACAGGAAAACTCATGAGTTATGAATGCCTTAGTTGAATATCTGTGGGACCCTTAGGGCCATAAAACATCTAAAGGGCACAACTGTTAATTTTCCTGTCCACCCAGCTGTCACAGTAAAGTCCCTTCTTTCTTGTTCTCCGGGTTCAGTTCAGGGTTAATGAAAATTGAGGTACTTTATTGTTGCTAAAGGCATTAAATCTATACCTGATTGTTACGTTATATAGTAATGGCTGGTTTGTTTCTAGTTGAGCTTCAAGCAGCTGTGTATGCGTGTGTGTTTTTTGTGAGCAAGGCTGTAACAAATCATCACTGCCACAAATGTTTTTACACAGCTCTGTCCTAAAAAATAATTATGATTTAGAAGTGTGTCTGATTAGTAGTGACATTTTTATATCCCTCACGAGCTGAGAGCAGGCAAGGAGATGTTTTGCTCTCACCTCCAGTGCTGTATCACCAGAATGAAATGTACTGGATTCTGATGAATGATGAATGTGCAGGATTGTGTCTTGCTGACACTGGTACAAACACACTGATGAATGTTAGGGTTTCTCAGTATATTGACACACAGCAGGTCCTCAGATAGGACACAAAGGAGCAGAAGAAAAAAAACAACAGACAAATTGTTCTAATATGAATAATACTAAGAAGTAGAGGGAGAAAAAATACAATTACACATTTTTTTTACATAACCAACTACAACAACTTCTGACCCAGATGTAGTGGTTTTACAGAATGCAATGTCAACAAAGGTAGCCCAAATTTTACAATGACCAGATAGCTTGAGCTAAAGAGATAAAACTAGTTATAACTTGTTTTCATTAACAGACTCTTCATTAACCAGCACAAGTCCGCATGAGACCAATCAACCACTCAAATGTGGCCCACGTATTTCAGTTGGTCTCACTTGGTTTCACTGGCTCAAACATTAGAACAAATTTGACTGAAATGGGGTTTATTTATACAATAATTAACTAAATTGAGCAACTGAGAACGGTCAACAGGTCAATACAACTGTCAAAACAATGAAAAAACACACACTTGGTCTCTCCCTAGACAACACAGAGGTCTCAGTGTTACGGTTCTGATTGCTTTGCTATCTTTTGCCGCTTGCATCAAATTTTTGTTAGAAATTATGTATTGCCAGCTCTGCTTTGTCAAAGCCGAATTAAATGCAGCATACTCCTGCCAAGGGAACCCCAGCAGGGCCATCATGGCTGCTAGTCAGAATGAAGCTCAGACAGTTTGCGACCTCAGTCTTTGTTGAATGTGGAGAGGCTGGCGTCTAATATCAGAGTAAGCAGGAAACCACTGCTGCTCTTCTGTGGCTGGCATAGAAAGAAGGGTTATCGTGGAGGGAAGGAAATTATGTTATAAATACACAGATTTAAGAAACACGGTTGGTGTGTCACTTACACCATTTGGCAGCAAAGAAAAAGGTAAGATGCAGGTCATAGGAACACAGACAGAGTAAAAATGCCACCAATTAAGGGCAGTTCATCTCTCGCCACTCCAACAAGAATGAGCAGAATTGGAGCCACTGCAGAGGGAAACCTCTTTTGTCTGTGATTGATCCTCATTTTCTGGTTATCCCTGGCACTTCTCCCCTTTGCAACTAAAATTCATCAAAGGTATAAGTTTAAAAAAAGTAAAAAGAGTTACTTGTAGTGTATGTTCGTTTGTTTTGTGTGTTTTTCATTTTCTTGTATAGTTTCTTTTTTCTGTACCTACACAGAAAACACTGCATATTCTCTTTGGGGTTGATTAAGTTAATCAAACTCACTTGCTATGTGCTCCAATCCATCGTAGCATGGTGAGGTTGTACCTAGTGAAGTAAAGGAAAATGTTGCTGCAGAATTACTACTAACATATACGCAATGCACAAACAGTGCTAAATGTATCCCATTCAAATCCTTCGAAGAGAAATACAATGCAAATTCCCGGACTTCAGGCTTGGTGGCCTATGGTCAGGCATTCAGCCTCATTCATTAGAGGTCTTTTCCAATTACAGTGGAGCTGTCTGCATTTTAATGGCACAGTTATTCAGGGGCCATTGTTTAAAGAGATCTGCCCATGTTCCAAAGTTTGGAGCCCGGAAGGATGAATGTGAAGGAGTTTATGTTTGAGGGGAACAATGTCTGCTTCACTCTGCATGGGGTCCAGAGAAGCAGGGCTGTTTGTTTGTGAGAACAGGCCAAGACTACAACACACACCAGGACAGAAACGGCTGCATTGATGGGGGGTAACACCACCATCACCACCACTGCTGCTGCTGCTGCTGCTGCTGTCCGCTGACTCAGCCAAAAGCTCCAGTGTTCAACCCTGTGTTCTGCATGCACCATGGAACATCCAGCTGAGACCCTGAAGGAAAATGCTCTCCTAAACAAACACTGCAGCTATCCAGTGCACATACAGTACAATAGCCAGTTAGACTAAAATGATTATTCTCTCTCTATATGACTCAGTGCTCACTCTGTCATTTTTCTATTTTCCCTGTCTCCCTCTTTTCACTACTCTCTATCATTCCACATCTATTAAACATTTCCTCTGTAAAGGGAAATACCCATCGTGAAAAACAAATACAAATGGGGGGGAGAAATGCAGGGCAACAATTTGAGAAGACAAGAGGTCAACAATCTGAGGATTGAGTGATCAAGACAAATACTCAATATGAGAGCTGTGGCAACATCACATGAATGTGACCGGCTGAAATTAATGGCTAAGTTAAACACTTTATGTGTGCAGAGAGCACAAGTTGGTAAGTGGTTTTAAAAGCACCAGGGATGATGTGCCCTCGCTGTGAAGCTCCACTAAGAGGAGTGAAACAATTGAAGCATGCACTTGAAGGCACTCAGATATTTTTTTAACTGCAGAACACTTTAGAGAACAACCAGAAACACAGAGGGAAAATGTTAGAAAACACATTTAAAGGTAATTAGTTAACACAACTGGATACCGTTGTATGAGTGTGCGTGTGTGTGTGTGAGTTCCTTCCCCTAACTTTGAAACAATAATTCATATTTGCCTCTTCCTGTCTTCTCTTCCCCTCTAAAAGAAAAGAAGTACAGTACTATTTCACCAGGCCAGGTACCATTCTGCCTACCTTTGGGATTTACAGTTCAGGCAATTAGCAGATAGCCTCACCCAGAGTGACTTACAAAAGATGGCAACAATAAAAATAAATGAACATCATAACACCTCCAGGGTGCCTGCAGGGAGAAGATTTTTCTGTTCGAACCTTTTTCATTAACATTTCTCGTGTCTGCTGCTGGATTGCTCTAGACCTTTTGGGAACTAATGCACACCAGGAGTCACACCAGAATTGCAAGACCCGACAATATAAATCACAGAGTCATCCAGGGCCAAATGGCGAACCAATTAACATTCATGACTCCTTACTTATTATTTCATTTATTTGCAAATTTTCACAGTTAAATTAATACATTTTGGGTTGAAAAGACGATTTAAAATAGATACCAGAGTTAGTGTGCAGCAACTATAAGTAGTCATGGGTGACATCCCATTTAGTCTGACAGGAGGAGCACAGTACAGAGCGTGCTCTGGAATAGATCCTATTCCTGGCTGCTGAGGTGTTGGATCCATAGACGTTTAGCGTAATAGTGGACTCTTGAGCAAGGCATCCCAACTGCTACAGTGAGGTTGCTCAGTAAAACTGCCACTGAATTTGACAGCTTTCAGGTGAATTTTGAGAAATGTATAAACTGCCAGTCTATAACACAGATAACAAATATAGCTGACACATTACATTAACACTTACATTTACACCTACAGGCAGCAGTTCACCTACAACTTGCATGTGTTTTGACTATGTGGGAGAAAACCAGGGGACCCAAGGAACACACACACATGCTAGTTGCCTGGCAACCTCACAGTTATGACAAGATTCCAGGGATTAACGGCAGAGAAATAATCCCCAGTCCCCATTCCTGTTTACTCTGTACACTTCAGATTTCCAGTATAACTATGAATCGTGGCATAAAGAACGTTTTAGGAAGTCATTGCTACCTTTCATCATAACTCTGTACAGCAGCTCACCTCTGTGTAACAGGTGAACACACTGTTGTCTTCTGAACAAACTGTTCATACCATATTGTATATATTATTCATTGCCAGTTTTTGCACACCTGTTCATATTGCTCTATACCTATTTTCTTTTACTTTTATTTCCTCAGATTATTATTATTATTATTATTATTATTATATTCAGAGTTCAGTTCAGTTCAGTTCAACTTTACTGTCAGACTTAGAGTCCATTAGAAAATATACAACAATAACTGAGGCATAAAACATACATTATTAAAAATAATTTAAAAAAACATAGCCACCTTTTATAAAAGACAGTTATACCAATGCTTCCACGTAGGTGACTGGTATTGTATGACACGTAACCTAGGATTTATCAGCAGGTTCATCATCAGATTTCTCAAAAGAGCCTGGAAAATGTTGACACCTGCATTACAGAACAAGTTGCTTTCATTACACCACATACAGCCATTATTTTTTTTATTATAAATTTGTAGGGAAAACTTTTAAATAAGGCAGAGTACTGTTGCCTCCACAACTCAGCTATGTTATCTGCGCCAGAAACTCCCTCTATATTACAGGGTAGCAATGTATTGCCCCTGTTCAGAGCTCCTACCTCTTCCCAAAAGTCCCTGCCATTGTTACACAGTAGGTTTTCAGCCATAGAGTCTGCTTTCATAACTTCTTCATATTTGCACACGTAACTAATTGCATATTTATACCTAGCATTGGTGAGCTTTTGGTAATCCAGGACAGGCCCCTGTCTGGACCTACCTGCCAGAACCCAAGCCTTGAATGTGTTCCTAGCTTCTGCATGATGTTCATCTACATGCTTATTCCAACCTGGAATGTATGACTTATCAGAGTAAGTAAAGTATGGTATACTTGCCTCATCCACAGCTCTCGTGTTTTGCAGATCTGCTCTTTATTTTTATATTATTACTATGTCATTAAACAAATGACATATGACGTGCTAATTAGTAAAATGTTTAAGTAGGCAGATTTTTGAAACTTTGGACAGTGACAGGCTAGCTGTTCCCAGTCAGATCCCACTCCTTTTGCTAAGCTAAACTAACTGTATCCTGGCACTCACTTCATGCTAAATGCACAAATTTGAAAGTGGTTTAAATCTTTTCTTCTTTCTCTCAGCAAGAAATTAAAAGCATGTTCCCCAAAATGTGAAACTATTCAAGCTAAACCAAAAATCAAGCCAATGTGTGTGAGCAGGTACATGTCCCAGTTATGTAATTAATACACACACACACACACACACACACACACATTGTCTTTATTAGAATAAGTCATACAATAAATACTATGAGGTCAGTTAAAATCATGTAATCTTTATCACTCACTTCATAGTTACACCACGTAGTATTCATTATCATAGAACTGATAACCTCTTTAACCTACAGTTCCATCATTTTAAAGACGAAATTTAGACATAAAATCTTGCAGATATAATTAAGTGCACAAGAGAGAAACTCCTCACATACTGTATATTCCCATGTCAGTTTGGCTATTTGGTGGTTCACAGCTAACTAGCAGACCTTACTAAAACCAGAATAAAGGCTGTGGAGAGGAAGCTGGTGTTGAAAGGAAGTGTGGTGAAGGGCTGTATAAATAACTCTTGACTATACAGCTTTATAGCTTTTGTCTGGGCTTTAACTTGTTTCCAATTCTAGCCAGCATTCAAAAGTGTGCCACCTGGTGTAGTTATCCTGGAGCACTTAACTCAACAGTGACCTTTCCCCCTTCTTCTATTGACATCTGGAATAGTGGCCAAAAGAGCTGAGTGTCACACAATGCACACATGCTTAGAAGGAATATAACAATATCTGCTCTGGTAATAAAGGGATATGGGCTCATTGTGAGAAAGCTTTCTCACTCCACTTGATTTGACTCAAAGATCCTCAGTGGCAGTGGGCAATTACGCATTGAAAAAGCCTCACTTGTTGCTTTATCAAAGCCAGCACAGCTGTAGAGGCAGATAAAAGGCAATAATCACATACAATGCTTTTCACACACACAGACACACACACACACACACACACACACACACACACACACACATACACAGGATTGGCCAGAAGAACAGCAGATTTTTTTGACCCATGTGTCATACCGTATCAAGGCAAGACACTCACAGATGGAAGTAAGGAGAGCCAAAAAATTAGGCCTATTGTGATCTCATACACTTTGGGATTATTGAAGGATTTCAGTCCAAAACATCCAGATAGACATCATTTATCAAGCAGACTTTGATTTTCACTGACTATTACTGAATGCTGTGGAAAAATGTTTCCTTCTTTGTTGTTGTGCCACTTTAAATGACCCCACAGTCACTGTAAATGGACAAATAATATGAACTAGCTGTATTTGAACAATATAATTTTGCCTTGACCTTTTCCACATGGTGTTAACCTTCCACTTATTCATTCAGATGCAGAAATATGGCTAAAAAATATTTACAGAATAAAATGTGAGTTTACCTAAAATGGCACAATGTCTCATCTGTACAATATAACCAAGTTAAATGTGGGAAATGGGGAGGGGAAATGTGTTATTATGTGATCTGGGACAATCAACCCTTGAAGATTTCACATGGCAGAGTGAAAGGCCAAAATGTCCTTCTGACAAACTGAAAGTTTCACTTTCATGTTGTCACAAATGTGTTTTATATGAGAATCTGTGTTTATGTAAAATTAATTTTGGTTTGAAGGCAAAATGTGGTCTTTAACATATAGTTGTATATTAATGGTCATAGCAACATAAGCACAATAATATTCCTTTTTATCATTGAAAGTGTGAATGTTGTTAACCTACATTTTGAACTATGGTACACATCATTTCCTCATTTCTTTAGTGTCTTGCCCAACATTTCCTTCAGGACAGTGAACAGTATTGCATCTAGATATTATTTCACACTAATCACATTGTGCAACATAAAAGGTTTTGGTCGAGAGCAGCAACAAGTACCAATTTCCTTTCGATCATTATCTCCATACTGCAATTTCTGTGAATAATAAATCAGTCATGAATTTAATTTGAAGGAAATTAATTAAACTGATCTCTCACCTTTTCAAATGCAACCACAAGGATGTGACTGTACAATAAGTTTGTTACAAATGAGAAACACAAAGAAAAGGCTGTAAAACAGCAACTGAGACACACAGGGGGAATAAAAACAGCTTCACGTGTGAAACTGATGAGTCACTGAAGAGAAAGACAGCTGGGGAGAGGGAATACAACAGAGAGAAATTAAAGTAACAAAAAACCAACACAACCCTTAATAGAGGGATACAATACAGCCCTCTAGCAGCTTTACAATTAAGCAGTACTGCAATGAATGTCATTATCACTTAATTCATTCTTCTTAAACAGGATCCAAGACTGCGCTGTATGAAGAATTTACCCTACTTAAAATTCTCTGCACCACAACACATGAGCTGTTTTCTCAGTAAGGTATGACACCAGATATTTCTTCTTAAAGGTGAGCTGCTTTAGTTCTCCCTTACAGTGCTGCCCAAGACATGATACAGCCATAATGAAGCTGCTAAGGCTCCAGATGAAATAAATGAGCACTGGGAGAGAAAACATCTAAGCAAAATAAACAGAAAAGAGACATGATATTGTTTTTAGCCATAATCACACAGAATAAACATTACATAACAAATTACCTAGCATTTATTTCTACACCAATCGGCATCTCTCTGTTGTTTTATTTTATGTGCACGGGATTATATTCAACACTTACCAATTATGAAATATGGAGCTGGTAGTGACAACAGCACGTTTTCAACAACATGTGCGGTAACAACTAGGTACATTAAGTCATGCAGGGTTTTTGCTGGAGGACAAAGATTAAATCTATCATAGCAAAGTTTGTAAAGATAATGAGATTTAAAAAAAGCAGGAATAACAGTACTTGTTTAATTTTGCATTTCTCTGCAGGTCATTGTGTGACTTTGCTTGGTAGGTATAGGGGCCACTGTTGGGAGCATTGCATTAAATATTATGTTTAGAGTGAAGACTATCTGAAGTCCTGGTTTGGAAAGTCATCATTTGTTTTATTGTGTTTCAACATGAAAAGAAAATTTCATCAATGCAGGAACCCGAACAGAAACAGTCTGAATAATTTTTGTTTTTTTTGAGAGAGTAGTTCAGAGTAGTTTATATAAGCAAAACTATCCAAGATTGATATTAATGATGTGGTTTATTTTTTAAGGGACTAAGTAAAAACAATCTACAATTTACTATTAGACTAAAGGTTGTTTAGTAACAACTAGCCCGGTTACTTAATGTCACTAGTGGGTTGCAGTTTACATTGCTGATTTGTTTTAATCTGATTAGCAATAGAACATTGAGACATTATATGCAGGGATGGAAAGAGTACTAGAATATTTTACTAAAGTAAAAGTAAAATTACTCGTGAAAAAATGTATCATATATTTAATGGGGTGGGGGGGGGGGTTACATGATAGTGATCATGTTAATGTCCTTTTCTGTAGCAGCCTGTTCATACAACTGATTATCAGTTTTAAATATACAGCCACCTTCCTCTATGTAGGCTTACTAAAATTGACCAGAAAAGAGGACAAAACTCAACAAAAAATGACCAACAATTATTAAAAAGAGGTGGACACTGTGACAGGTGCATCATGCAATACTAGGTCTTAATATGTAGCCCGACACTTTAACAGCAGAATAAAGCATCACCAAGGTAGACAACACAGACATTTAGAGATGATACTCCACAGCAGCTGCAGCCCACAAACACACATTAAAGCAAAAAGAGAGTGTACACACACACACACACACACACACACACATACACAACGCTATGTTGCTTGGCAACGCAGCGGTAGCTGATGCTCTCATCTGAGTTTGTTGTCGTAGTCACCTGTCTGAATGGCTTTGTGGTAGCCTTGTGCACTGCGAAGTCCTCCACAAATAGCGCTAGGTTTAGCTCATTCTCAATGCATAATCCACTCTACTACAGTCAGGTCCATAAATATTGGGACATCACCACATTTCGCATCTTTTTGGTTTTATACACCACCACAATGGATTGGAAATGAAATGACTGCAGACTTTCAGCTTTAATTTGAGGGTATTTACATTCAAATCAGGTGCACGGTGTAGGAATTACAACAGTTTCTAAATGTGCCTCCCACTTATAGATGTGCCTCCCACTTTTCTGTCTGTTATCTGTCGATAACAGACAGAAAATGGATGGAGGGATGTTAAAGCAACTCTAAATATTACCATTATTTGGATTTAGTTTCCCTGATAAACATACTGTACCTAGAGCGACAAAATATGGACACCTTCTTTGACATCGAAACCATTGCAACAACCACACAAACTAGTCTCAAAAATGACCACAGAATTAAAGAGCAAGACCTCTCTGTGACAGTCTCAACAAAATGGACATTATAAGAACCAGTAATATGGTATTTGTGGCAGGGTTGATGTATTAAATAATTTTATATTTAGTTTTTCTTTGTCGAATCCGATTTCTATTCCCTGCTGAAATGATCCTTGCAGAGCCTATTAGTACCATGGCCCAAGCATAGTGAAATATAGTAATGATTGATTTATGGCAATTTCCCACCAAGGCCAGACTCAGGCTCACATTCCACAAACAAATATGAGTTTTGGGTCATCATTTTATTTTGGCCTGCCTTGCTCCAGCTCTGGTCATTAGGAAAACACTCCCATCTATCACATTGAGTACACATAAAGAGTACAGTAGGGATGCTTCAAATCAGCACAGCTCTCTGTCTCCCTGCCACAATACTTCACACAGATCCTATCACCAGAAAGGCCACTGGCCAAAACGTCCCCATCTGTGCCAGAGAATATACACAGAATTGTGAATGAAGACTATTGGGCCTCTCCAGCTAAAATTGTAGGGACACATGTATGCAGCAAGTGTCATCAGAAATGTCAAAACTTATTTCACAGACACCATTATCTGCCAATACAATGATATGTGTTAGGAAAGCTTTATGCAAATCTGGTGTAAAGCCGTAACTGTGTCAAAGATAAAAGATGAACCTCTTTTTTCATCAGTGTCTTGACTGTTTTTTGTTCCTGTCTGATGTTATTTGCTATTCATGGTGGTGGTTTTTTTCTACTCAAAAAAACATCTCTCAACCCATCTCTTTTCCAGAACTACAGACCAGTATCTCTGTTACCATTTCTGTCCAAAACACTAGAACGTGCTGTTTTTAACCAACTGTCTATTTTCTTAAAACAGAACAACCTCTTCGACCCCAACCAATCAGGCTTCAAACCCGGTCACTCCACAGAAACTGCCCTCCTGTCGGTCACTGATGCCCTCCAGTCTGCCAGAGCTGCAGGGAGATCATCTGTTGTCATCCTGCTCGACCTGTCTGCAGCATTTGACACAGTC
>JAVQJD010006076.1:0-13455 GCA_036023655.1 Nannoperca australis
TCCTGCGGGATGTCCGCAGATCTGGTCACCATGGCCGGCTTAAGTCCAATCAGCTGATCCCGGATGTAAACAAAAGCGGCCATGAAGTTGTTGTTGCGCTCAGCTGACTGCAGGTGAAAGTACCTCCAGAGCGAACAAAAACACCAAAAACCTCTCCACCAGCACATTTGTGGAGTGCACGACTCCAACAAGTCAACACCAAACAAAAAACCCATAAGTACAGAGTTAAATAACAATAAAAGAGCAAGTGAGACGAGCGGAGCAACCGTTACGGGCAGCACGCACTTAGAAGCGCATGCGCACAATTTCAACAGTGACATTTGCAGTTTATATGTTGTTTAATGTGCTGCAGCTGAGCAGCTCGTCAGCTACTGATCTTTCTGCACTTTCCACCGGATCAACAAGCTACACTGCAGGACAAGACATGTGATCATGTTTATAAGTAGGAGACTTTAGCAGGAAACCTAATGTGGTTGTTGTTCAGAGTCTTTTGTGTTATGTAGCTGTGACCTGATGACCTTATGACCTTAACTGCTTTATGCAAGATTTGATTGGCTGCATCAAAATAAAGTCTCTCCATCAACGTAGACGGGTAACAAAATGGTATTCCTCAAACGAATGCAAAACTATGGGGCGCCATCATGTGCTGTAACAGACATCTGGGCTCTTTTAAATCACTGTATTATAATTACTACATCTGAGGGTAAAGTCTGATCAATGACATCCACACCTATTCTAAACAGGACTCCATTAATAAACCGTAATAAGTCAAAAAACAGCCTCTCTCAGCCTTCTTTTGTTTTTAATCTTCAAACCAAACTGAGAATAGGATTTCCATCCAGCCATGTAAGCAACTTCCCCCTCGCATATGTTGTGTTTATTGCCCATAAGTGTATCGTTTCTTTGTAATTTGGTTTCAGGAAACCGAATGCGAGATGAGAGAATGCAGACATGACAGCATAGCTGAAAGATCACAAGAGACAGCCGAGCATGAGCTAATATGAGACAAGACGCATCTGCCTCTGAGATCTAATGGTCCTTGAGGTAGAAGTGCGAGCACAAACAGGACTGTGCTGAGTGAGGGACAGACTTTTAGTACAGAGAATACATCAGAGTCGTTTTAATCACAACGTACTGTGGCAAGGTAGGAAGACTACAATCTCAGACACTACAGGATGATTTGCCATGAAACCTTGTACAGACATTCATGGGGACCAGAGGATGAACCCTAATGACTTAGGTGAGGCCACCAGCAGGTCAAAGATTTCGCTTTTCCAGTAAAATAATAATTTTACATTTACGTGGTGGATTGGTAAAAACAAATGTGTAAAGACGTCCGTGGTCACCACACGGTGACTTTTCCTCTAACTAATGTTCCACTCGGGATGAACTGCAAACACTTTGGTGATCCATCATCAAGTCAAGATTTCTATTTGTCCAATCCTTTGGTTAATGTGTGAATACTACTTTGTGTTTAGTGTTACTAGCAAATGTTAGCTAACATGCTAAAGCAGACAGACGGGGAACATGGTAAACCTTACAGGCTCAACATCTGCATATTAGCATTGTCATTGTAAGCACGTTAGCATGTTGATGTTAGCATTTAGCACAGCCTCATTTGTTTCTCTGTGTGTGGTTTAATGGAAATCATTCCACTACCATACAGCTAGGTAGCTAACTGCTTTCAAATTTTATGAATGATTAAAAACTGTAGTTGTATTTGTTTTGTTTTCCATTTTTCGGAGCAGTTCCTCTTTTTTTCTTGCGCTTTGCTGGTTATCTGTGTTTCCTCGGCTCTAACTAGTGAGTTCTTGATCAACCATTAACACTATCTCTCTGCAGATCGGCTGTGCAACTGAGAAATGTTTGACTTATTATTCAATGTGCAGCCTAACTAATGTACAGCTATTGGACAACCTCTAAAGGGGACAGTGTAGGATCATTTGGATGGTTACTATCAAACCTTTTACCTTTCATAACACACTCACCACTTTACTGCGCTGTGTTACAACCCATTAAGCTCCGTACTACTGCGTGTATTTTAGACATGGGTGGCCACAGTGGCAATTAAAGCCCTGGCAGTGCTAGTGTTAGCATTATGCTCCAACCATAAAGTGGATCCACGTATCAGCATTGTTTTAGTAAAGGTTGTTTCTTCCGGGCAAAAATAGTACAAGCAGACTTCAAACGCCTCGCAGTCCACTCGCCCGGCTGCACAGTTTAAAAGCTCGACATGGTGTGTGGGACAATGGCGGCCCTCGAAAGCATTGTGGTTATCAGGGCCGGTGGAATTTTCCCTGCATCATTAAAAAGGGATTGGTCTGTTCACTGCGTTCATGGGAAGTGCCGTTAGTTAACCCAACAAAGGTGCTCTGGCTGTGGACCCCCAGAGATGAAGGGCATCACAGGGGCTCAGTGAATCCACCTCTAATCCTCCCGGCCCCATTGTACCGATACACTCTAAACCCTTTGACCACTTCCCGCTCTAATCTCTGCAGATTTGGGCGAGTTAAACAAGTTTCCCTCCTCCTCCTTCCTCCTCTGCTCTCCTTGCTGTGCTGACACCACCTGACCCCAGCAGAGTTTAGTCCCTTATTAAACAGAAAAAAACATGTCATTTTTTAATAAAGACCTTTTGTAAACCAGCATTACAAAGTTATTTGTAAGTAGTCACACATTGAAACTGTTTCGCTGTGATTGTTAATCGATTCATTGTTCAAACATTTGTTTCTCTAGTGGCAGGATTTGCTGCGTTACTTTATCTAATGTGATAGGAAACTGAATATTTCACACACACTCACATTTGGATTTATGAAATTGTGATTGAAATAGATTTTTTTCTCAGTTTCTTGAGATTTTAATCAAAATAATGAATCCACAATTGCAGCCTTAGTTTCATCAGAACAAGCAACTTATTTATTTTGGTTAAAAGTTAATTAAATAAAATGCTATCTGTAAAATGATGCGATTATCAATATGCAATCACTGTTCTGCTGAAAGTCTGTTTAAACATTAAAAACTGATCCGGTGGCTTAAATACTGAATGAATCAAGCGTGTGTCTTGTTTTTTAAGATGTAGGAGAAAAAAAGTGTCCAACTCATTTTCCCAGAACTGAAGGTGAAGTCTGGACATTATTTGGTTTGTCAGTCGGTCCAAAACATGATATAAATCAGGGAGAAGCAGCAAATCCTCACACTGGAGAAGATAGCAGGGCCTGTTTGGTATTTTTACTAAAGAAATGATTTAAACGATAAACTGACAATCAAAATATAAACTGATCATTTTCTGTTTGTCGACAAATTGTCTAATTGTTTCAGCTCTAATTTGCATGCAGTTAAATATGTTTTTACAGTTTAAGAGTCTAACATCAGAGGGTAAAATGTCAAAATATTCACCATTATTCAACATTTCACACAACGCATTATTATCAAAGTGCACACTGAGGTTTTTCTCGGGTCTCTATCTGTATGGACATTGATCCCCATTCAATTCAGTGCCACCACTTCCAACCATGTCAAGAGGATATTGTGTGTGTGTGTGTGTGTGAATACATGAATGCTTAGCTGCTGGGAGGGGGGGTGGAGTTTTCAGGCTAAGTAATAGCAGGCCACATTCAGAGAGCCCGTGGTCGTGACAAAGCACTTGACGGGCCCAAAGACGACCCCCTAATTTCGTGTTGACCTTGGCTTGTTTAGCTGCTCCCACTGCTGCTGGTGACAGTGACACGTGTCTGGGGCCGGGTTAACTCTAGGAGCCGGGGCGTGGGGTGCAGCAGAAGGTGTGTAAGTGTGTGTGTGTGTGCAGATGGATGGACCGTTAGGGATGCAGCCTTATATTCCCAAGAGAGGAGGCAGAGGTCAGGGCTCAAAGCCCCAACTGACACCCCTCCCCGGCTCTGTGTCTGGGGACGTACAGAGACCCAGAAAGAAGTGCTGCTCCGGCCGGCTGCATTATGCAGTTTGGCAGCGCTCTGTAGGAGTGGTGGGCTGTGTGTGTGTGTGTGTGTGTGTGTGTGTGTGTGTTGCACTTGCACCAGGCCGTTGCAACTTGCACAATGTAGCAGTGCAGCTGGCACGTGCCCCCCACACACACACACACACAGCAGAGTCTAGAGAGGTTTTTTAATTAAGGGATTTGTTAATTTTCTATTCAACTTGACAGTGATGAATGGGTGAGCAGAGCCTGCCCATCGCCGCCTCGGCTGTTGGGCAGACAAAGCTGCGTATACCTCTGGGTGCGATCATCGCTCTCTGAAACCGTATTCACACATGAAGATTTTTAACCCTTTGGAAGCCAGAGTCTCATTTACATTCACAGGAGCCAGTGTGGAGGCCAGATAGGACAGAGAAGTAAACAGAGTTAAACAATGGCCACGCACTGTGTGAACAAAGCAGGATTTGTTGCTGCTATTTGGCTACAATGGAAGCAACTCTTTATTATTATGGTGGCTATTTACCAGTTTAAGCTTATTCTGCACTCTTTTTAAGTGCCTAAAATGCACATTGAGACTTTTATCACTTCTTTTTTGTTGACTCTGAGGAAAAAGAAGCACAAAAATGTTCAAAAACAGATTATTTTCTTCTCAAGAACGTCACTATTTGCAAGAAGCTGTTAATGACTTAAACAACAGTATGTATTTGTTTATTTAAAAGACCATCAGACAACTGCAGCACATTCAGAATTATGTTGCCGGATTCTAATGACATCGAGGAGAACTGAGCATATTATTCACATTATTACACTATTTTAACAGTGAGTTGTAGAATCGATTTTACAGGATGTGTTAGTCCATTACTTTCTGACTTACCTCGTCTTTTAGCAGTTATCCCCAAGCCCAGTGGATCCTACTGAAAATACAAATATATAGTTTCATTTCTTTAAAAATCATTAAAGATCATTAAAAATCATTTCCAGCAGCAGCAACTACAACCTCAAAAGTTATCATAAAGTTGAATCAGCACGTCTGTAAAACAGCTTAAACAAAAACTGAACATCATAACCTAGGGTACCCATAGGTAACCCATAACCTAACATCCTTACAGGACTGCTGTATTAAACTGCGTTAGTTTTAGCTAGGTGTACCTAATAAACTGGCAACCGAGTGTACAAACCAAGCCAGAACCGAACTATAAACCAATGGTACCAACTTCCTGATAATCTTAACCGTGCTCTAACTTTGACATCTTTTAACTCTAAATTAAAAACTGCACTTTAGTTTCCTTTATTAAATCTGCGTTGATGTATTACTGCACTGCAACTACACCAAAACTGTACTCCCTGTCTATTATGTTTTTAATACATTTTCTTCTTCAACAGTTTTTATTGCGTTTTAAACCTACGTTGCTTTACGTAAAGCACTTTTTGAATTGCCCTCTGTTTTAAAAGGTGTGACCTGTAAACTTGCCTTGACTCCTGTTTTCATGGCAGGAATCATTCTGTAAGATCAGCTGCTGACCTTTTTCAAGTGATGGGACTCTGAAGTAGACTCTTCAAATGTAAACGCGAATGTATTTCATATTCATTATCAATACTTTCTTTGTTACCACCAAACACACTTTGCATTAAGGGTAATATAGGCACCCTGAAACAGCAGAGCCACATGTCATATTGGCCCCCGTGCAATTTATCTATTGTGATTTGGCAGCCATTCATCTTTTAAATGCTCTCTCACGATTTCCTTTGTGCATGCAGAGCTGGAGGTGACCTTGGAAAATGGACCATGTGGTGTATTCTGATGATAATTTATTCTCACATACAAGAACCTGCCTCACTAACATGATTTTCTTCATGCTTTGTGCCATCCACACTGGCTGGAAACTTTTAGAGCAGCAGCCAATGTGTTCTCCTTTTTTCTTTTTTTGTTGAGGATTTTAGCATGATTTAACGTTTAGTTCAATTTAATACAGCAAATACAGTATTTATATGGATTGCCATAGCACACAAACACCAGAAACAACTCTTTAAAAATGCTTTTAAAGTTGTCAGTAAAAACAACACTGGATCCAGAAATAAGAAAATAAAACTATGGATTTAAGTTTTTGTATAAATGTCCCCGTAACACTGAATCACAGGGACTGTGAAAGATTGATATTGATTTATTCTATCAATGAAAACCCCCACAATGGAGGCCAACTGGCTCTTAGCTCCAATTTTAAAATATAAGATATGAAAATGACTTTTGTCTCAACTTTGACTGTCCTTAAGATTCCACACGAGTGTCTGATAAAAATAGTAACGTAGTCAAGTGTCCCGGCAGTCAAGTCAGTTATCAAGCTCTTTTTTTTGTGAGCCTGCCTTACTGAGCTTTGACTGACACACACACACACACACACACACACGTGGCACACTCTGTTTTAATGCATATTAATGAAGTTAAACGGCTCACTGTAGGGAGGAGACAATGAAGCAGAGGCGGGCTGGTTGTGCAGCACAAAGCCGTGGACTCCGGGGGAAGCAGAACAGGTGCAGGGAGGACACGGCAGCGTCACGTGGAACCACTCGCTACAGGTTCATCAGTGCAGGAAGGGATGTTGTTGTCGTCGTCCTCATCCTTTTCTTTGTGCCAGAACAATCATTGTTGTGGTGTCACTGCACTTAAATCTCCTGTCAACCAAACACAGAGGCCTGTACAAGACGCAGTTATTACTACTGGTTCTAACCGCCCAGCTCTTGTATTTCAAATTGTATGAAACGACTGTTTTATCCTAAAACACAAACTTTTAGGATGTAAGGAACCATTTAGCTTAAAGGAAAGGCTCACGTAGTTTCACGTCTGTCTGCATCATCCTGGAGAATAAACTGAGCTTTGATCACCACATCACAGACCTCCATAAACAAAGACTCTGTGCCATCCGCAACCTCAGGCCTGTCTCAGTCAGACCCCACCTCCTGCTTCTTCTGTACCAAAGCATTATTGAACCCATCCTCCTGCTATTTCACTACGCTCACCAACAGAAACAAGCGCCTGAAAATCACTAACACATCTTCTGGAATAATTGGTTTCCCCACTCCCAACCTGCCAGCCGTCATGGGCACTGCCAGCACTCGCACACGACCCTGGTCACCTTCTCAACCCACATTCCCCCTCCTCCCCTCTGGCCATAGATACAGACAACCAATCTGCAAATACATTTAAAAAAGAGAGTAATGTGTAATGTTCCTGTGTCTTTATACCTTGTTCTGAATGTTATGTTAATGTACAGATTGGGAAACCACATTTCCTCTATAGAGGACAATAAAGAATACTCATATATCCATATATGAATACAGTTTTCGGTCCCTGTAATCAGTCCTGATCCCTTTCTAATGCCACTCCACTGTAAAAGATGTGGGACAAAATCTAGCATCCTTAGTTGTTATATGACAGACATCAAAAATGTTCCTTTATCCTTTAAGACTCCTCTTCATCTAAAACTGTGTAGGCCAGCGGATCCCAGCTACAACTGGCTTCTCACGGCCTCAAACTAAACGTTGTGTCTTCTTGTGACCCCTCGGATCGTCTGTAAGTTGCGACACGTGACTTCAGCCTCAGATTGTTTCACAGTCCTGAAGAGTGCAAATTATTCAGCAATTCACAAATGATAAGAAACAATATCCCTGTTGTGCACGTGTGTCCACTGGTCAGCACTATTCTGGTTCATTGTCTGTAATGTCATCACAATAAAAACAGACTGCAGCTGCAGATTCTGGTATTTTATGGATCTGGTGCCAAGTTCAGTCATTTCTGAGAAACAAGCCTGATGATGTAATCAAGGCTCTCTGAGCTCAGCCTGGGCCACTGATGTCTGTCCCTGACCCATATCTTTAGGGTGAGATGTAAAGAATGTAGGATCCAGTGTTTCCCAAACTAGGGACATGAAGTCAAGTTGTCTCTGCTCCCCCAACTTCATGGAAGTGGAATACAAAAGCAGCTGATTGCTCCTTTAAACAACCCGCTGTTGCTGCTGCTGGAAGCAAACAAAGCATCACTTTTACTTCTGTAAATTAAAACGTGTACAACCTGCTGTACAACTAAAAATCAGTCGGTCAAAATGTGCACAATCTGTGTCAAGACAGCACCAAACAAACATACATTTTGGCTGATTTCTCTCCAATCCTTCTATTTTCATTTAAAAATGCCGAAAACCAACACAACTCAAGGAAAGAACAAGCCAATACATAATTATGAGAAGGTAAAAATATACCAGTCTCTCTCAACCAACTGGAAACACAATCCTCTTGTAACACAAAGAGACACTGTCCGTGATAATGGTCCTGTTCTGGGAGGGGAGCTGATTTCCCAGCTCGGTACCTCCCTGCTCGGCTCTGTTGACCCTCCTATGGTGCCAGAGAGATAATCAACTTGAACCAAACCACACCCCCCCGTTTCATTCTGGGGAATTTATCAGCGCCTACATGTTGCCTGCTCTGCACACTAGACCCAGCGAGAGAAGAGAGTAGATCCCCTCCGCAGACTACCCATGCTGACAGACACAAGCTCCGAAACGCATATTCACGCCTGTGGACATTAAAGTGTGCAGCTCTGACAGGATGGATTTCTTGGACCGCGGGTACCTGGAAGCGCGGTCTCCGTATGATTACACCTTTAATTTCTGGAACGACTACCTCGGCCTGTCGACACTTGTCGCCAAAAATAAGATCAACAGCCCGCCCTGCAGCCCCAACTCCATAACCGAGTCTCTTAAAGCGACCCTGGGCTTGGAGGACGACTCCCCGGTTTGCTCCTGCGTAATTGGGCACGGCAGGGACGGCGACGGACACTTGGACTGCTGCTGCGCGGCCCCGGGCTCCCCGCCGATCTCCATCTATGATCTCAAGGAGCGCATCTCGCTTCTCAGGCCGTACGAACACCTCGCTGGTGATTCCCCACTGGGAGACAGAGATTCGCCCTCCTATGGGGGCAGCTTCGCCGGCCTCGACTTGCTCTCCATGGACCGGAGGCGCAAACAGACTCAGAGGGGCAAGCCGGAGCCGAAGGTGTGCGTCTTCTGTCGGAATAACGGCGCACCGGAGGAGGTTTACGGCACCCATATCCTGAAGACTGCGGACGGCAGAGTGCTGTGCCCGATCCTCCGGGCATACACCTGCCCCCTCTGCAGCGCCAACGGCGACAATGCGCACACCATCAAGTACTGCCCGCTGTCCAAAGACCAGGCGAGCCAGAGACTGGCGAAGGGAGGCAGGGCGGTCGGCAAGAGGCTGAAAATCTTCTAGGTGCAGATGCAGAAGTTTGAGTTGCACTGTAAATTACTTGTGTGTGTGGCAGTCAGTTGGCCACACTTCATGCACAAGACAAGTCTGGAGAGAGAGATCTGAAGACATTTCTATTGATTTTTCGTAGACTATATGTGTCACTGCTTCATTTGTAATGTCTTCGTCTATCTTGTAACTCTGTGGGCACATAGTTTACACTTGGACGCATCGTGCGCAACATGCCCCCCCCCCAACCCCCGCAGCACTCTAAGGACTTGGTGATCAAAAATGAACCAAAGTACTGTACAGATCGACCTGTGAATGACCGCCTTCATGCTGTAATCAGAAGTATGCTGTGTTTCAAGAAGCACAGTGCCAGTGCAAACAGCCCCTGCGCATGGCAGCGGGCGGCCCTGGGTTTATGGGATGCCAACATAAACGAACATGCAGCACTCCTGATCTGAGATGAATGTTTAGTCACATAGTTCCTTGGCCCATGGATGGAAGAAGTCTGACAGGCCATGCAAGATGCAAGATATACTTCTTTATATCGAGCACGTTTTCCTGAGATTAATGTTTTCTACCAAAGGAAGATACACTTTTGTATTGAAACTTAGCCTAAAGGTAACTTCTGTACTGTTTATTGGATGTCTTATATTCTTTACCGTGATTTCATGTGGATAGTATTTTGCAAATTTCAAACTGAATGTAAAAACAGTGGAAGGTAGACCTGACACACAGTTCACCTACATGTTCTTCATCATGTCATGTCACTGTCACGAGTTCACAAACACAGATGCTGAATTGATCTGTTGGTTATTTTCCACGTGGAAATGTATTCCTGCGATTCTTGTAAATGTATTAAAGGGGTGAACAATTTTTAGCAATGAAAAGCCTGACATTCCAAAGTCTTTATCTGTCAATAGAAATGTTTTATGTACTTATTTTTACTTTATGTATCACTGGGAAATATATTCACTGTAAATTACCTCTGAATAAACAAGTAATTTTTTCTTTGACTACATGAGACTACAGCTGATTTGAATGTCCCACGATTCACTCACTCATGATGTAGGGGACAGAGATGGCTGCAGCACAAATGACAACATGATTTAATATGTTATTTAAAGTAGATTATTGTGTTGCTCATAACTGAGTAAGCGTTTACATCTGCAATAGTCACTCACATGCAATGCAAATGCACCACCTAGTGTTGAAAACCCTCAACGCCACCGTCCCCTGGCAGTATCCACAAAAAGCTCCGTACTGAACTGACATATAAGCACCGGCTGATCCATTGTAATGGAGCCAAGACAATACTTTCTGTGATTGGTTGACAAGATCAGGAAGGTCTCTGACTGGCAGCTCTGATCAGAAGTGGAACCTCACCTATCTGTGAGAAACCTGAATTTAAAAACAGCTTTGTAAATTTAGTTCATAGTATCATAAGCACCATCTCGGCTATCAAACAGCACATTTTAGTTTTAAATACGGTGTGTTTCTTCTTTCTGTGGAGAGAACTCCAGCTGTTTGGGCTTGTAACAAAAGTCCCATCAGAAACTTTCTAAAATGAGATGTGTGGATTCCTGTGAGTAACCGTGTGACATGAGAAACGAAGCACTGCTGGTGAGAGCTTTTTAAAAGTTCTGCTGTGAGCACAAAACAAATCTCAACAACAACATAAATGGACATAATCCCCCTTTTATACTCAGTAAAATGTGCCAATAGTTGGGTGAGTAATTCAGAATCATTTATGTTATATTACTGTATTATAATTAGTGATGCATTCATCTCTGTTACATAATAATACATCATATTTTATTTGTTGATTATATTTTGTTTTAATCATCTAAATCTGCAAAGTAACTAAAGGCATCAAATACATTTAGTGAAGCAGAAGTATAAAGTAGCATAAAATGGAAATACTCGAGTAAAGAACAAATACCTCAACATGGTACTTAAGTACAGGACTTCATGTAGTCCTGACATGCACAACAACAGGACCCGGAAACTGAATTAATGAGTAGTATGAACTTTTCCAGCTGTTAAAATGTCTTCGGTGAAAAAAGGCTTATGGAGCATCAACAACAGATTTTAGTATGAAGGAGTTGTCCACCTAAAAACACCAAATATCCGGTTTCCCTCTTTCATTTCCTCTGTGAGAAAGAAAGACTGCTGGTGGACGTATTTTGGTAGATTTTTTCCAATCAGACATGTGGACACTGTTTACATGTCTTGTCCCTGTCAATCAACTATGAAATAACTAAAATAATTAAGTACAGCTATAAGTGGAGAGAAAACATTCATTGTCCTTTAGAGTGAACTGTCCCTTTAAATGTTAAGCAATCGATGAGCGTCATTGACCTCTTTGGTAACTATTTTAAGAATTGCAACAACATCAACAGAACTCCCTCTACAAAAGCTTTGACACAACTATGTCCAATTTTTTACAGTGTAGCTAGTTGGATCAGACGTGTCTCATCTTTGAGTCTGTATTATATTGAGGTTTCAGTTTGGGACATTGCCTGGCTGAATGGTGGCACCTACTGGCACAGTAATACTACATGTAGGCATGAAGACAACACGTTTCTTTTGAAGCTAAAGAGTGATGTTAAAAATACTGCACTGAGCGGCAGGACAAGCCATGCTTTAATTCCCCAATTGTTCTAAGGCTATTTTAAAACAGGCGGTGAGACTTTGGTTGAATCATCAGCATTGATCAAGAGCTAATTCAACACTGCTGGTAATTTTGTGCTAGAAATCTTATTTTCCCTTTAAGTTGTTTGATTCTTAACCCTTATGCCCTCCTCAAAATTTGCACCCTCTGGACACCTTCGTGGCATTTAAAGGGTTAAAATTCTGAAAATGATTGAATGTTTAGTTTTGAGCAGGGCTGAAGTTGTTTAAGTGATTTATGAAAGAAAATATGAAAAAAATATTGATGTATGATGATTTTATAGCAGTGTATTTGTCGTGTACATTTTTGGCCACGAAGGTGTCCAGAGGGTGCAAAATGCATCACGAATTATCACCAAAATATATAAATAAATAGCAAAATATTTACAGAAATGGCCGAGGAGGGCACAAGGGTTAATGTATTCCACTTGTCTAGGCTGGCATCTGAAGACACAGATGAATGTCAGGGGTCAAATAGTGAGTGCTTGCGGGACTCTGAGACCTTCTAGGGGTATAATGTTGTCTTTAAAGACACTGTCCTACAACTGTCACCTGTCTAAAAGCGTCCTTGAGCAGAAATCTGAATCACTTCCTGTATGAGAACATCAGCTTGATGCCTCTTTTAAAACAACTACGACGGATGATTAACAGGAACCCTCAGACTGTTCTCTGGGTGTTAAACAGTGTTTCTGTGTGTCAGCAGATACAGACAGCACACAGTGGTGTCTCCCACACACTCTGTCAAGAGACAGGACGGCTCAAGAACATCAGTGACTCATCAGTTTGCAATCTAAACAGATCAAATAGACACGTCTAACGATAGTCTGGGAACGACAGCAGTTTAAGGGCATCGCAATGGAGTGTCCATCTACTAAAGGACATTCAAAGGAATACAGGCAACAATGAATAGAGGTGATTCAAAAGAGAACATATTACTTATTATTACAAATATCTGTAAAGTGTAAAGCACCAGCCATATGTGTAATGTTCAATTAGCAGGAAAGGGTCTTGGTATCTGTGTATGCAGGCTAACGTGGGATTATTCATATTATTCAGACAAAGCACTCAACCACATAAATCTATATAAGTAGTAAGCAGTCTGTCTGGTAATTAATTCATTGTTTTCTATGGCATTAATACCTTTAAGTGCCTGGCTGTAAAGGTACATGCCCCCCTCACTCTGTCTTTAAGCACTATGTATTGATTCTCTCTAACTGGGTTGTTGAAAAGATTTTGTTTCAAATGATTTTCACAAGGTTTACCTCAGTTTCTTCCCCACTTTACTGATGTTGATGTGTTCATCGATGGAGAGATGCATCCAAGCCTGCATTGAGGGCATAAAGTAGAGTGAAATATGCCCCCAGAAAATCATTAAGTAATGACAGTAATTGATGATAATGTCTTTTTTTAGGGCAGAGGAAAAGAAAACCTGCTCTACCACATCAGCTCTGCCTGCCGCGGCTGAGAGGGAGTCTGAAAACCAACCTCCTCTCTCCTCACTGCAGCAGTCTGCTATTGGCCTGGTGGATGCTGACAGCAGTGATGTTTCTCTGTGGTGGGGGGGGGGGGGGGGGGGGGGCCCCGCA